>CAUYSK010045011.1:0-95428 GCA_963575035.1 Avahi laniger | reverse complement strand
ACATGAGCCTGGTGTAGAGGGGACGTCAGACATCAGGCTTCCCACACACTGTCTTGGGCATCATGGTCAAGGACCTGGCATTGCTGGCCTCAGCCGTGGTGCCATGGTAGAGAGGAGGAGTGTTCCGGGCAGTTCAGCCTGGCAGTGCCCACCTCAGAGCGTTCGCCTGGAGAACACTCACCTCCCAGATGGTTCCAAGCCCTGTCTCCCCTGCCCCGTCCACGCCACGCCAAGCTTAAGCCCTGTGCTTCTATATTATAGTTGTATCAGAATATCAAATTCCTGAGAACATAACGTTTTATTATATTTATCTTTATCCTCTCCTCTGTTATAATCTCATGACAAAAATGTTATAAGCCACTGGGAAATCTCAGGTTGGATCCCACTTGAGCTTTGCGATGCCTGCATTTCCCTGTAATCAAGAAAAATATGACCTTCTGAATGTTTCATGAGAGGATGTGGGTTTTGGGTGCCAAGGACAATAACACTCTTTGAATGCCATGGAAATGTGCTCTGCGGAGGGGCTCTGAGTTCACTCTTGGTGCAGGAAGTAGTTAATGACCAGGAGGTACCCCCAGATTCTCCCCCAGTCCTCGTCACATGTGCAGGGGTCTGGCAGGCCGTGGTAGTGGACGGGGGGCTTGTCCCAGGGGTGAGGAAAGGGGCGGTGGCTGCAGATGCCTGGAGTCTCTGAGTCAGGGAGGCTGCTGCACGTCACTCAAGCTCCCTGCACCAGCCAGGCCTGCGCATCAGATGGAGGCCCGTTTCATTCTTGGACGTTGGCGTTGTTCCCGACAGAGGCGCAGTTGTTGACTTCTCAATTGTCAATGCCAGTGTGCATGTTTTTTTGGAGTGGAGTATTAGCCCATCATGGTGAGATGCAGACAGTCCAGTGGCCCCAAGGCCTTGCCTTTTTTCTGCCATTCTTGGCTGGGAAAGTAGCACCAGTCATCTGTCTGCCTCGCCCAGAAACAGCGTGTTACGGCAGCCCTCTTGGGAGCTGGCACGGCTGGCCCTGTGGCCACCATTTCCCCCTGTCTGGAAAACCCACTGGCAGAGTTTGACCCTCTGATGAACCTCAAGGGCAGTGCTCACCCTAGTGCCATCTCTCGCTGGGTCTGGGCAGCAGAAAGCTTTGGGGTTTTTCCTTTTTTCCACTCCAGTGAAACCTGGGCACACTGAAATGTTTTCCTCTTAGTCCCGGTATCGGTTGTGGAGTGAACTCAGAGTCCAGATGGACAGGTTTCCTCAATTCCAGCTGCTGTCACGCTCCAAACAACTGGTCTGCGGCATTTCTTCGGAGTTTGGCTGGGCTTTAATAAAATGAAGTAGAAAAGAAAATCCTGAAGAAGAAAATGACTGAAAGAAAAATGTCCTTGAGTTGGGTGAAGCCTTGGAATGGGCCAGTGTCCCTGAGCAGTGGGCTCAGCTCTCCTGGGGACCCAGAGGTACCGCCGTGTGCAGTCTCGTTCCGGCTTTCTTGGCCCGTGGACTGGCACAGCTGGCGCCGCCGCGTGGTTGTTCCCAGGTTGTGGTCACTTTGACGGGGAGAGGATAAAATGGCAGTAAAGGTCAGCTAACTTGTGTCTTTTAGGTCCAGAGGTAAATGCAGAGGAATTGTAAACCAAAGACTCTAGGGAAAGGTTCCTGTAACACTTGGGGGTCAAACCATTATAGTTCTTTGCTTTGCACGTGGAGTGTGTGCGCGCGTGTGCGCATTTATAGGTGTGAGAGAGAATTTAGCAGAGTGCGTGAGAGAAGAGAAGCAGGAGGAGGAGAGAGCAGTGTGGCTGGCTGGAAGCCCCTGAAAGACAGCATGTTGTCAAAGCAGCAGCCGTATCTGGGCGCAGGGTGTCGCGTTTAGATGTACCCCTGCCTCTTGCTTTGGCGTTTTGGTTGAATCATTTCACTTGCCCACGTCTAGGATTCTGCCTCTGCCCCCTCCCCCCATAAGGAGTCTGTTTATTCTTCTAACCCTCTTTATGAATGACTATTACTTGAGTATTGCAAAGCGATTGATTGAAATATGGTGGAGAAAACTTTGTGTCTGGGCCTTTATGTACTACCAGCTGCTTTGGGAAATTGTGGTATAGGCTCAGATGCTTAAAGAGTATTTCTGAGCTGAGTTTGCACCAAGAAAGAATGTCTTGGGGGTGGAGCAGGAAGAGTATGAAACAGTCCTGCTCCATGACTTTAGAAATAGTACCACGCAAAAGGTCTTTGCGTTTTAAAGGCATAGGGAAGGCCCCGTGTTTCTGTGGTCTTATATGTGAAACTGTCGAGAGGGGTCTTGAATTGGGATACTTTATCTTACACGCAGTAGATGAGACTAAGAGGTCATGCCCTTCTGAGAAAATCTTTCAGAGTAAGCCGTTGCATCTTGAATTCCTTTCCTTCCTTCTGGTTTTCTTTCCTTAGTACTGAAGCATGTATTTTGCAGTTCTTTCAGCAGTGGTCCGTGAGTGGTAAACTTCCTCAGTCTTTGTCTGAAATTATCTTTTTCTTTGGTCCTCATTCTTGAATGGCGGTTTAGTCAGGTACAGAATTCTGCATTAGCAGTTATCTTCCTTTAGCAATCTGAAGATATTCCATTGTCTTCTGGATTCTGTTGTTGGTCCTTTATGTACTGTTGTTGTTGATGAGAAGTCTGCTGTCAATCTGAATGAATAATCAGTATTCTGATTTTTTAAAAAAAATTAACACATAGAAGTTTTAAAAAATCTTGCTTAGACTTGGTAAGACACTTCAATCTGAGGATTCATGCAGTTTACCAGTTCTTAGTCATTATCTTCTGAAATATTGTTTCTCTCCCAGTCTATTTTATTCTTCAGGAACTCTATTATTAAAACGTATATTGATTTTGCTCGTTTTACCCTTTCTTTTAAATGCTCTTCCATATTCTGTATTTCATTGGTTATCTTTGCTACATTATAATTTCTCCTGCTGGATCTTCCAGTTCACTAGTTTTCTTCACATTTGTTTTTAGTCTGCCGCCTAACCTTAAAGGCATTTTTAATTTTAATGATTTTTATTCCTGAAAGTTCTGTTTTTTTCTTTTCCAAATATTTTAGTTTTTTCATAGAGTATTTTTTCCCTTAATGGTTTCTATTGTGAATGAATTCACAAAATGTGGGCCAAGCACAGTGGCTCACGCCTATAATTCTAGCACTCTGGGGGGCCGAGGCGGGAGGATCGCTTGAGGTCAGGAGTTCGAGACCAGCCTGAGCAAGAGTGAGACCCCTGTCTCTACTAAAAATAGAAAAAAAATTTAGCCAGTCAACTAAAAAATAGAAACAAAAAAAATGAGTTGGGGATGGTGGCACATGTCTGTAGTCCCAGCTACTCGGGAGGCTGAGGCAGGAGGATCGCTTGAGCCCAGGAGTTCGAGATTGCTGTGAGCTAGGCTGATGCCAAGGCACTCACTCTAGCACGGGCAGCAGAGTGAGACTCTGTCTCAAAAACAAATGTGCGTGATTCTCCATTCCTTGATCATCTACGTATGATCTTCCATACTGCCAGGACTGGAAATTCGCACCTATGTTTTATAGACGATTAGTGGTGCTTCCACTTCCGTCATGAGGATGTTGTGAAGGCAGATGAGGTGATGCATGTGCAAAGTAGCGATACGCTTAGGAGAAAGAGGTTACGATAAACGTACCTCTGCTTGGTTTGTTAAATAATTCTCCCTCGAACTGGACATTTGGTAAAACCATATTTATATGGGGAAACTCTCAGAAACCAATGTGACATGATGACATCTTACCTCCTTCAACTGTTGCCTCCCATACATGGCACCTAATGATTTTTGGTCTGTTTCATGGAACTTACTCATTTACGGAGTATTTGAAATTTTCAGAATGTTAATTCATTGTTTCTTATTTTTAATCTTTTAGTATATAATTTGGTCTAAGAGGCATGGTTTAGGTCCACATTAAAATATACATTTGGTACATTGGGTATCTGTTAGGTATATTAGGTATATACCAGGTGTATCTTGCTGACTCATTCGACTGTCTTCGTTCAGGGAACCAGAGACAGGACAGACTGTCAGTCACCAGTCAGTCGGTCGACGTTAAATGGGTGCTTACTGTGAGTTTGGCGCTGTAATAGCCACTTGGCAGAGGGCATAAACAAGTGTAACCAATGTTGACAGCCATGTATTAAGTGTCTACTAGATACCAGGCAGACACAGTGCTAGATAACGTTGATGAATAAAACAGATGGGCATCCACCGTTGCAGAGCTCACAGTGGAGCCACTGGCTGAAATGGCGTTATGATTTCTCGGTGGGGGTGACACAGTCCATTGTTACAGCCGTACTTGTTTGGGAAGTGAGTGAATCCTCCAGACTCTGAAAGTCTTGCTCAATTTTTTTGTGGAACTCTAGTGTGCAGACTGACCCCATCAAGGGCCAAGTTTTAAAAATACCTGGGCCAGCAGTTCAGCAGCTTTTGATATAAAGGGGTCAAACACGGGGTGAAAGGTGATTTTTGTGGGGTCAAGTTGCTATCTCTGTGTCACCGAAGTTTATCTTTGGCTGTCATCTTACCTTTCTGTGCACTGACCATTGCTGTGGGGCACTCGCCTCACCCTCGGGGATCCAGAGCTCTGCCCTGTTACCTCTCCTTCTGCCAAACGCGCCCACGGAGCCAGGGCCCGTCCGGCACTGTTCTCGCTCATCCTGGCAATGCCGGGTGTGTCCTAGAGCCCCCAGTCCCTCCAGTACGACTTCGTCAAGAGAAAGCGCAGAGTGTGAGGAGAATGGTCCTTTTAAGGATGCAGCCGAGAGCTCTCCGGAAGGAGCAGGGCTACCTGGAACCTGCTCGGAGGGAGAACAGAATCAACTATTTACATTTTTGTATAAATTTAAGTCACTTTACCTTCTCTCTGAAGCATTTGCATGTTCAGCCTTTTTTCTAATTGTGAAATGACAGATTTTGTCTCCTTTCCAGGAATTTCAGGCATCAGCAAATAAGTTCAGGAGCAATTAGTGAGGCTAAAATCATTCTATGGATGATGTTACTGAGCTTGTGATTTCAAATTAAATTAGGCAAAGGAGATATCTAAGATGACAAATAAGTTTCAGGTCCTGTGCGGATTCGGGACTGTTATGGCTGCATGGAGTGCCGTGTTGAAAGGATTCTGAACTGTTGCCTAAGCTCCCAGGGGGAAACATTCATGATGGATTAGTGACGTCTGCCACAGGCTTAGGGTGGAGGGAATTCAAGTGGCGTGCCTGCTATTTTGGCCATTCTTCACAGAATCAGAGAGATGCTCAGGTTGTATTTTATACAACTAGTTGATTCAATCAGTTCTGGCAAACAAATATCCAATTCAATGAAGAAGATCAGTTGAAATGTGTGTTTGGTGTAATATAGAAGAAGAAGAGAAACCTACCCATTAAAAAATTATGTTTTTCTCCTTTTATTCTGCTAGGTTGGTAAATCATAGACATATTTTCAAAGGTGAATTAATTTGAGAGCTTCTAATTTCTGGATCAAACTTCCCTGAAGGAGTCACTAGACAGTACTTTATAGTTTGATTGCACTTTCTGAGTATTTTTCAAAACATCTCACACATATTGTCTCATTTTACTCTCACTTGATTCTGTGACAGATTTGTTGCTAGTGTATAGGTGGGGAAACGACAAGTCTAAGCAGGTGAGGGCTTGTCCCTGGTCTTCCTCCTTTGTACCATGGACTTTCTGTGTCTCCTCTGTGGTGTCCTCTGGGGGTGGAAATTTCCATCCAGTGGATTCTTGCCGATATCCTCTCTCTAGGGCAGGGGACTGTGTGCTGGTACAGTGGCTCAAACTAGCTGTCTGTTCTCTGCCTAGGAGGTTGCCTTTTCGGCAGCAAACTGGTGACTTAGACCCCGCTGCTTCGATAAAATACTTTGAGGCTTATGGGGTGGAAAATTTTGTTTGGAAATGAAAATAGCCCATAGCCATTCATGCCCTGAAGCTGTCAGCTAAGGCCGTCTGAGTCACCCCTCACCATCTTCTGGCACCCGTTGGGGGCCTCCCCGGGGTCCACCTCGTGCGGTCTGAGTTTGGCCATATTTGGCTTTCTAGAGCTCGTTGGCTTTGGAGGTGCCTTTCAACCTGCCAACACCCACGGGGGACTCGGATCAAGCCATGTGTTTAAATGGCCGGGCTGTCGAGAAAACTCAAGTGGAGACGTCCAAGGGACATGGGACCATTTACTTAACATAAATCAGCTCCCTGAGTGTGAGCGTCTTAATGCATTCCTTTGGTTATAAACAGTTTAGAGTCATGCCAGCCAACATCTTCTCACCCCCACTCTCCTTAGCCCAGGCCTCCATTTGGATTTGTTTCCACAGCCAGAGACTTCAGTGGCTGTGGGGACGCGAGGGAGGCCGTTCTGAAGACTAATAAGCTGCTGTTTACCGAGCCTCGTACGCCGTGGCTGTGGGCGTGAGCCCTGCCCGCTGGCTCCCCACGGGCACTGTGCCAGGTGCATCACACGCGCTGTCTCGTTTCATCCTCACCTCCAGTTTATGAGGTGGGAGCTGCATAGATGCTACATTTAACAGAAAATTTTACAGAAACCCCAGTTTACGGGAAAGAAAACTGATGTTCTCAGAGTTGAAGTACTTTGCCTATGGCTGGAATTTGAACGTAGGCAGCTTGTTTTCTGAGCCCTTGCTCACGTAAAGCTCTGCCATGATTATATTGTTTCCCATCTAATTTGGATGGCTCGTTGGTGGGCTTTTGAAATTTTTCTCGGTTACCTAAATAGCAGCCCCTATGCTGGCGGAACAAACCTGCGGATCCTCCTTCGACCTCCCAGCCAGAGGCAAGTTGGGGTTAGGAATGTGTGTCGTCACGGAAGTGGTGTCAGTGTGATGGACTTGCCCTCATCCCAGTGTCAGAGAACAGGGAGAGCAAGCCCCCCGGAGTCTTGGTTTGTGCCTGCTCCCAGGTTTGTCCTCGGAGCGGATGTGCCGGGGCTGACGCTGGGAGTCTGCCTGCATCGTGGAGCACTGACAGTCGGGATCCATTTTGGTGTAAACAGGGGCCGGTATATTTAGAAATAATCTCCAGAGACTGTTGTGTGTGTTTATCTGTACGCTCAGAGATAAAAGTCAGGGAGGTGGGTCAGTTAGAAAATGCTAGGGTTGACGTGCAGTTGACACATGGCTCTTTCCCAGGGATGCAGGGCAGCCTGATACGTTGGGCCTATTTTAGGGTCTGTCTTTATCAGTTTGGAATTGTCGCTGTCTGCACTGCAGTAAAACAAGACTCGCTTGGATCTGCCGTTCCTGACTTGAAAAAAGATCATCACACGGGCTTGCCTTCGATTCACAGTCTTTCTCCAACATGCTCACATGTTGTAGGGCTCTTTATTTTCTCTCCCTAACCCACTCGCAGATGTAACCTTCTGATTCACTGTCTAATTTAGGGCAAAAACTCGCAGAGCGATGTCAAGAGGGTCTGTTTTCACTTCTGGATATTGCACATGCTTAATGTTCTTGCTTCGAATGCATTCCAGGAGGATCCAATAAATAAAGGAGCACAGAGCACGTCGATCGCAGCGGCGGCGTGGCTGCACGTGGGCGTGCTGCTTTGGGGGATGAGCCACGTTTCTTTTTCTCTCCTGCCTTCGCCTCCCTCCCTCCCTTCCTCTTTTCCTCCTTCCTTCCCTCTCTTCCTCCCCCCTTCTCTTCTTAAGCAAAATACATTTTTCATTCATTGAACAAAATGGTTTCCCAAGGGGTAGGAAAGTGCAGCAGAGATTGCATCTCTAGCACTATATATTTTTCAGTCACAAAATTATTTCCCTGTGACTTTTTTTCCAAGTTCAGTTCCCATTTTTTCTACAGTCAATAATCATTGCAGTTTTCTACGAGATGACCCAGTTAAAACAGACCCCTGCTTTATATAACGGAGCTTCTTAGATGGGCCACCCTGTTGGGAAGGCCCGGGAAACCTCCTGCATTTGGTACGTGCAGTTGCTGTGTTTGAAGGACACTGGGATCTGCTCTGTGGCAGTTTCCACTGGAAGGGAAATCTAGAAATGGGACTCAGACCAACCACCCACGGAATCCAGGGAGAGGGGCAGAGGCGCTCTCTGGGACACGCACGCCATGACCTGCAGCAGACCACGCTGGACTGATGTGTGTGCCTTAATAGCCGTGGCTTGGTGTTCAGCAGTGAGGTTGACCAATGCTCAGTGCAACATGTTGCCCACTTAGATTTGATTTAAGACGTATATCTTTTATGATCAACGGGGAAATTTGATTTAGGTACAACTAATAGCTCTGTGTGTGGTAGGTTGGCGAGAGTTTTGGGCATTTTGTTTAAATTTAAACATTAGCTAACTTTCTAGCAAGTGTTTCATATTGGGGTATCTCACATATAAAAAGATATTGGGGTTTGGACTTTGCAATTGATTGCAGATATCTCTTTGTTTTTTTAGTTTTTTTTTTTTTCAAAAGAAAGGGGAGATTTTAATGTATGGGTAGTCCAAGGTATATAATGTTATATATCACAGTTTTTAATTATTTTTTAAGAGGAAGAGGAGTGGTTTTTGCTAGACTGGGCTGAGTTGGGATTTGGAAGTAAAAAATAGCCACACTGTATTGAGTATCTAGGGTATGCCAGGCCTTGTATCAGGAACTTTATGTGAATCGTGTAATTTAATTCTCGTAATAGTCATGTGCTGTAGAGATGAGTACTTAAACTCAACAAAGGAGAGAACAGGTTCAAAATAGCTAATGCCACGGTGGCCCAGAGCAGTTCGTAGCTGGTTGTGGGGTACAGGGTTTGGGCTGGTTGAGGGCAAGAGTTACGGCCCCAGGCCTTTGAGAGTTGGGTAGCTGGAATGGAGATAAAGCCGAGAAGCTTCAAGAGCTGCTTGTTCAAGAAAGGGAGAGGAGACACACTCTGCGTCCTGCTGCGGAGTAGACAGCAAGGAAGCGTACTGTCTGTCCTGGGGCTTGCTGTGTCACCTTGAGAAAGGAAGACCCCAGGCCTTGTACCACTCACAGGTGTGGGGTTTGATTTATGTTACTCGGACATCACGGGAACATTAGGATAAAAAAAATCAACACCAAAACTAAATGCAGGACATTGATGAATGGGTCAGGATGTGTGGAATATCTGTGCTGCTGTGGACCGGCGCCCTCCCCCAGTGGATGGTGTGTGGAGGTGATTACGTTTAGACAGGCCGGGGGGATTCGTGTCCTCAGAAGAGACGCAGGGAGCTGGCTCTCGCTCTTTCCCCTCGCTGTGTGAGGACACGGCAAGGAGGAGGGTCTCTGAGCCGAGCGGAGAGCCCTCTCCAGAAACCCACCATGCCAGCACCTTCGTCTCGGACTCCAGTCTGCAGAACGGTGAGAGTATAAATCTCTGTTTTTTAAGCCACTCCATCTACAGTGTGTTGTGACAGCCAGAGCTGACCACAGTGGAATATTATTCAGCCCTAAAAAAGGAGGCAGTCCTGTTACATGCTGCACACGGATGAACTGTGAGGACGTTGTGCTGAGCGAAGGAAGCCAGTCACAGAAGGACAAGCACCGTGTGACCCGGTCACACGAGGTGTCTGCGGTAGTCAGACTCTTAGAAAGTAGAGTGGTGGTTGCCAGGGGCCGGGGGAGGCGGAAGGGGAGTTGTTCAGTGGCTGTAGCGTCTCAGTCATGCGAGATGAGTAAGTTATAGGGACGCGTTTGCACCCATTGTATATGCCCAACACGAGTCTACTGCACACTTAGAAATGGTTAGGATGGTTGTCATACTCAGTTTGGTTGCTATAATGAATTATCATAGACTGGGAGGCTTAAACAGCAAATATTTATTTCTCACAATTCTGGAGGCTGGGAAGTCCAAGGTCAAGGTGCCAGCAGTTTCAGTGTCTGCTGAGGACATGCTTTCTGGACTGCAGATGGCTGCTTTCTGATCGCATCCTTACTGGCAAAGGACAGAGCTGAAGAACACTCGCACGGCTCTTCTTGCAAGGGAACTAACCCCATTCACGAGGGCCCGTCCTTATGACCTGGTCACCTCCCAAATGCCCCACCTCCTTATCCCATCACACTGGGGGTTAGGATTCCAACATAGGCATTTTGGGGAGACACAAAGATTTGGTCCATAACATGGTAAGTTTTATGTATTTTTTTGCCACAATATAAAACAAAAACAAAAAACTGGATCAAGGATAACTTATACCCATAGGACCCTTCAAAAATAAGCACAGACAGCTCCAAAGCACATTTCTGCAGCTCAGTGTCCCTAAACCTTTTATAAAGTAAGCAGTCCTGGCAGAAAATGAGCTTACAATAAAAAATATAAATCTTATAACGAAATAAACTACCATGAGGAACATTTGGCAGATACAACAAGCCCCAAGAACTAAAGTAACGGGACAATTTGAAGAGAATATAAAATAACTTTGTTTAGAACAAAGAGATAAAGAAACAGAAAACATAATGAAAGAATAGTACTATATGAAAAAAGATAAGATTTGAAAAAAAGGATCTGATTGTGCTTTTAGAATTGACAAACACATCGAAATAAATCACTGAATGGATGGGTTAGACATCAGGTTAGACACAGTAGAACATAGGATCAGTGGGTTGGAAGGGAGAGCTGACAAAGTTGTGCAGAGTACGGCCCAGAGATACAGTATTGCAGGAACGAAAGAGATGTTGAGAGAATTGGAGGAGAGAAGGTACAGGTTCAATTTATGTCTAGATGGAGATCTAGGAGATAATAGAACAATGGAAAGGTATTATTAATACTTTAAAAGATAATGCCAGCTGGGCAGGTGGGTCATGCCTGTAATCCTAGTACTTGGGAGTCGAAGGTAGGAGGATCACTTGAGGCCAGGAGTTCGAGACCAGCCTGAGCAAGAGCGAGACCCCATCTCTATGGAAAATAGAAAAATTAGCCTGGTGTGGTGAGTGCCCATAGTCCCAGCTACTCGGGAGGCTGAGACAGGAGGATCACTTGAGCCCAGGCGTTTGAGGTTGCAGTGAACTATGATGATGCCGCTGCACTCTAGCCTGGGCAACAGAGTGAGACCCTGTCTATACATACACACACACACACACACACACACACATACACACTCAGATAATGCCAAGAACATTTCAAAATTTTAAAAAGATATTGATTTTTAGATTGTAATAATATTTGAGTATTGTAATTAAAAATACATCTACCATCTACATCTAGACAGTGTGGAAAACTGCTTACATTTCAAAGAAAATGAGAAAATCTTAAAAGCAAGCAGGGAGAGAGGACCGATTATTTCTCTATAAACAACAGACTTCATCAACCACAGAAGAGGCCAGCAGACAATGAAATAATATCTTCAAAGCACTCAGTGAATATCAAACTAAAATTCTAGACAAAGCTAGATTATCATTCAAGAGTTTGGATGAAAAGATATCTTTCATATAAACGAAGACTGAAAGTATTTACCTCTATAATGATCCTTGATGAAAGAACTACCAAGGCACACATTTAATAAAGAAGCATTTGTTTTTTTTAAAAAAAGATTAAAATTTAGGATAATTAAGGTGGTGTTAGATGTTGAACCAAAGTGAGGTGGAAAGTTAGTGAGAGATGGGATAGTACAAAGATCAGAATATAATATAGTCTAAGGTCTCAGAGGAATAATAAATTATTATTTAAAATATTTCATAATTGAAAAGGCAAAAGAGAGAAATGCCCAGACATTGACCTTTGGACACCATCATTATCACAAGAATGACAATGAATAGATACTGAGTTCTTACCGTGTGCCCTGGTCTTCCAGTATGTTATTTGATTTAATCTCACAGCAACCATATGAAAAAGGCAATGTGCCCATTTGGAAAGGTAAGAAAACGGGGGCGTGTTTACCTTTGTACTCGCGTTACTCAAAATAATATATTGCAGTACGTTATGCAGTATGTGTGGGTGAACCAAACGGTGCTGAGGTTGAGAGACAGTAAACAACGTGCCCGTGTCTGTGTTAGGAAAGTGATGGGGCCGTTTTCTAACTCGGGTGTGCCTCTCCTCGGAGTCTCTGCGCTTCCCTCTGCAGTGCTCTGCCCTCGCTGCTTCCTGCTGGGTAAGTGCCTTTCTGGAACGGTCAGACGTGGCTCTGGGCTTCCTGTAGGACAACACCCTGTTTCTCCCTCACACGTGCTTCGGTCTTACTACTTATCCCATTCCCGACGTCCCGGCTGTGTCTTTGCTGTGTGTCACATGGACCAGCAGTGTCTGCTTGGTCTCTGTTTTGACTCCAGTGAGCCTGGGCTCGCTGTCCCTCCCCTGTGTCTGTGGCACTCAGACAACATCTCCTGCTCGGTGTAGCCAGGAAATGTCGTAGTGATTGTAGCACTATGAGCGCGGGCCCTCTCTCCTCCCTCCCGTACACACCTGCTTTACCATCTGTTCAGGAGGCTTCTGGCGCCTTGACCCTGCCTCGCTGAGTGCTCCGCTGCTTTCTAGGCTGTGGATCTTAGAGTTTGGATTTCTTTAATGGAGGAATTATCAGGGAGAAAGCCTGGGGTTGCTAAGCTACACCGGACCCTGTTCTGGGTCACAAACTAGAGGAGAGGTGCTGAGAGTGAGATGTCTCATGTTTCAGGAATTTTCATTCAGTTTCCTGTATTCTTTCTGATCAGAAACCCTGTATCTGCTCAAGTCTGCTTACATCCCAGATACACACACACACACACGCTGCATTAATAACTGGTTAAATCTGTGAAGTTAGTTTTTTGTTGCTATTTGTTTTTCTGCCCCTTTGATTTGTTTAATCACGGACTGTGCTGTTTGGTTTCCTGAATTACCAGTTAGTTTCAGGTGAAACAGTTAGTCAGGTAGTCCCACATGGCCTGGCTCGAACCCAGAGTGAAGGGGAGCTCTGCGTGTGTTGAGGTTCCCGTTACTGGCTTCTTACATGCTGTCATTATATTCAGGGCTTTTCTTGGTGCATTCGGGTAGACCTGAGGGCCTCCTCATTCAAACTGCCAGTGTTAGCAGGCCTGGTGGACAGATGGTGTCCTAAAGGCAAACAAAGGCTCTTGGCTTTCTGCTGAAGGAAGCCGTGTGCTCCTCTCGTCTCTCCTCCCCAAAGAGGCCCTGGCTATAGGCGCCAGCACTGCCAGGGCAGCCTGTGCTGCTGAGGCCTGTGTCCTGTGTTCTTGTGACTAAGACAGAGCATTTCGACTTCTCCAAGGGAGTGCCAGGGATCAGGTTTACCTTTCTTAGGGAGACAGCTGAGCTGGGTGGAATCCACCTGGCTTTTGGCGAAGCTGGGTTCAAGTTTCAAATCAACCAACAATCTCAGACGTGGTCTTGGGAAAGCCTCTTCAGCTGTAAATTGATGTTTATGTCCACGTTGTAAGGAGAATTGATGATACAGCAGAAAATGCTTTGTAAACCTTAAAATACAATACAAATATAAGGCATTGTTACTCTCAGTGCTTGGAGGATGTGTTGCGGAAAGTTAATGGCCCTTGCTCTACCATACTTCAGTGCCAGGAACCATGAGAGCTGTCAGTAAATATTGATTAATGATGAGGTGGAGAAGCTGTTTGACTCAACGTGGGAGCCAGTGCTTTATATATTAAATGCATGCATTCATTTGATCATTCATTGAACAAATATTTATTGAGTGCCTACTAAATGCCAGGCACTGAGAATACAACAGTGCATAAAACAAATGGTGTCGTGATTAATGTTTCCTCTGGCTTTCACAAAGTTAGAAAAATTAGGGGTGCTGTTTTCATAAAGTTAAATATATTCAATATAAAGGATTGTTCTTTATACTGATAGTGTGTCTTTACTGCAGTTTGATGTAAAATGTCTTTTCTTTCAGACTGGGTACAGGGGCTCACTCCTGTAATTCCAGCACTTTGGGAGGCCAAGATGGGAGGATCACTTGAGGCCCAGCCTGGCAACATCATGAGACCCTGTTGCTACAAATTTTTTTTTTTTAAAAGTCTCTTCTTTTGTGCAGTGATGGTGGTAGTAGATGGTAGTTGATTTTTTTTTTTGTAGTGATGAGGTCTTGCCATGTTGGCCAGGCTGGTCTTGAACTCCTGGCCTCAAGTAGTACAGCCACTTCAGCCTCCCAAAGTGCTGGGATTACAGGCGTGAGCCACCGTGCCTGGCTGATGGTATTATAGTTGAGTTTTGAAAAACTTTTTACGTAGTAAAATAAAAAAAGGTGTGTTGGTTCTTGAAATCCAAAAGCCAAGGAACCATGGACCCAGCCTAACTTCCTGGCTGGTGCAGGCGTCTCTTCAGCAGTCTTAACGGGGGTCACCTGGTTTCTACTTGGGTGATTTCAGGGCAGGGGACCTCACTAACTTCAAAAAGCAGCCATTCCAATTTTGAGCAGCCTGTATCTTTTGAATGTTCTTTTTAATACTAAGTCAAAATCTGCCAACCGGTAACTTCTACCCACCAATTCCATCTGGAGCAAACAAAATTATGCTTAGTCCATTTTCTTCAGCCCTCTGGAGTTTTGAGGCAGGCCACCGTGTTTCATCTGGGTACGTTTTCCTGGCTTCTTGTCCCCACTTTCTTTACCCAAGTTCTCTCGTGGCTTCATTCCTCACCCTTCACCCTCCTGCTCCGCCTCTGCTGATCAGCCTGCTCTTGCCGGTTCCTCTGGAGTCTGTTGCCGGGAAGGGCCCGGCCTTCGGCTGAGGGCTGGCCTGGGCCCCGAATGCAGGTTAAGGAAGTAGGGATTGCATTTGCCGTTTTGGCAGCTGTGCTAAACTGTTCACTCACACTAAGTTGTGGTCTCTTAAAACCCCTGGGGTCCTTGTCATATAAACTGCTGACAAGATAAGCCAAGCTTCCTCCTACCTACGTTTAAGCACGGAATTTTTTCATCCAAGTGCAGCCCTTTACATTCACGCCTGCGATACCTCATCACGTCAGTTTGGACCAGAGTTCCAGCTTATTGAGGTCATTTCAGTCCCGACTCAACCTTCCAGTTTGCTGCCTTATTCCTCCCAGACTTGTGTCAGCAGCACATTTGACAAATTTGTCTTTGTCCAAATTTCTAATTCACTGTTAAGAAAGCTGGAGCCAGAGACGGAGGCCTGGGTCACATCAGTAGAGACCCTCTAAGGTTAAACGCGTCAGTGAGTCAGCGCCCGGGGCATCTGTGTGCAGAATGGGCTCGCCATGACCGTGCCAGCCATCAGCGCGTCGCTGTCAGTTGACTCCAGACCCACCTGAGCGTGTTTCCCGCTCTGGTGATGTGAGCTCTATTTCGTTCAGAGTCTTCTGCACCTCGTTTTCTAAGCGCTGTTAACCATTCCCATTATTGAACCACCATTCATTAGATTATGACCTTTTTAATAATTTGAGTACATTTAAGGGGTACAAGTGCAGTTTTGTTACATGAATATAAAGATTATGACTTAAATTTACTTTTTCAGCCCAAGTATTGGTCTCAAGTTTACATTTTTAAGTTTTTACTTATATATCTGCAGGATGTTTCAAGTTTTTCAAGGTCAATTCATCATCTCCCTGCCCTCTAAAACCTTCTTTCTGTGATCACAGTTGCAGTGATGACGCCACCACGCTGGCCAGGCCAGGTCCCTGGGAGCCGTTCTCCGTGTCTTCGCTTCCTTCTCACTGCACGGCAAAGGCAGTGAGCTGCTCAGAGACAGCCTGCCGCGTTCACGTCTCCACGCGCCTCCCCCCTCCGGCAGTGCGAGCCTTCTGGCTAGATTCCCTACTCCTAGTCTCTCCTCTTCTGGCTCATTCTCTTCTCGTGTCACCAGAAAGCAGAGGCACTGGTCAGATCACGCCACTATACTGCCTTGAGCACTTTGCCAGCACCCTGTCCACTGTAGGTGATGGCTGGTCCTTCACCGTGTGGCCTTTCCTTGTCTTCCCAGCCTCATCTCATACCATCCCTTCTGCCAATCCTATGCTTTAGATGTGCTGCTGATTCCCAGCTGCAGCGTGTTACTTTGCATATGCTGTTCCCTTTATCTGGAATGCCTTTCCACCCCTCATAGTCAGCTAACTTCTACCTCTCAGGACTCAGATCAAGCATCCCTTCCTCTGAGACTCCTTCCACAACTCCAGACTGAGTCAGACATCCTTCTGAGTCGCCATAACGCTCTAAGCACACCCATTAGCTAACTTGTCTGTCTGCCCGCTTTGATTGGGGTCCCTTGCAGGCAACGACCCTTAGCACATAGTGGCAGACACTGAGGACTCGTTGAACAAGTGGGTGAGGGAACAGCTTGACAAATGATTTCTGGTTTAATCTGCTCTGAGTGACCATTACTTCCCTTTTCAGCGTTACTCTGTGATTCTGTGTTTCTGGCACCCTTTGGATTTACTGGCCTTGTAATGCCATTCAAAAGGTAAAAGAGGTACTTTGACATTGGTTGGTTTTTTCTCCATAGGTATTCCAAATTACCTGATTTCTAATTCATGGTAGGCTTGTGGCACTCCACTTTTTACTGCTTAGTTACGTGTTTGTTTCTCTGACCCTGAATTGGTCAGGGAAGGCCAGCAACTGCAACACGCAGCCCCCAGATCTCACTGGCTTGATCCAACACAAGTTTATTTTGCAGTTACGTCAGAATCCAGTGCAGGTGTTCCTTGTCAGGCGGCGATTCAGAGACCCAGGTCCCTTTCATCTAGCAGGTCTGTGCTCTCCGAATTCTCTGGCTAATGTGCGGAGGGAGAGGAAGGATTGCAGGTGAGGAAGCCGAGAGCTGGTGTGTGGCGATGCTCACGGCCAGGCCTGTGCACAGCACACCGTCACTTCTCTCGTTGCACTGGCCGGAACTTAGTCACGTGGCCACCCCTGCCTGTCAGGGCGCCAGCAAACGTAGCTAGCTGTGACCCTCGGAGGCAAAAGGGAACACAGATATTAGTGAGCATCAACAGCCCCTGCCGTTGCACCCACCCTTGGGCTCTGACCTCCATTCCAGAGCCTTTCTTGAGTGCTTCAGCAGAGACCTGCTGGGTGGCAGGAGATGGGTGAGCATCGTTCTGTGATTCTTAAAAAAAAAAAATGCTGGGTGTTATTCTCTTGACTCATACACACTTAAAGTATTTGTTCCTGGGTAACTTTCCAAATGACTTCGTAAATGGAAAGGGTGTTGTCTTGTAAGGTGTCAGGAACCACCTGAATTCCATCATCAGCTCGGCAGGTTACACACTCGAGCAGGCCACGCCTCTGTTCTGTTGATGTTATCTGTTAAGCGGGCAGGAGAACAGGATGAGTTTTCCAGAGGTCTGGGTGAGAAGTAACTCCTGTTTCTAACATGCTTTAGAATATGTAAGTACAACATCCTATGGGCATTCGAAATACAGTTATAGTTTTGTTAGGTGCATTTCTCTGTATGTTGGTTCTTTGGTTCTTGCCCTGAGACATGCAGTTTTTGCAAATACTGTTTCTTAGAAGTAGCTCCTTAACTTGTGTACCTCTCCTACTGAGGGCTGAAATGGTACCCTCTGCTGGGCCGGGGGCTGGGCACGAGGGGAGGAGGCTGGAGGCCAACGCTCCCAGGCAGGGACCGCGCTGTAGAGGCCGCGGCGAGGTGGTTGGCGCATCGGCGCTGCTGTCAGGCTGCTGGGTTTGACCCGGGGCTGGGCACGAGTTAGTCACTTGCTCTGGGTCTCCGCGCTCTCCCTTGTAAGTAGGCGTCGCGGGCCTGCCTTACGCGGATGTCGAGAGGATTAGATGAATTAATGTATGTGGAATCGTGGGAACGGGGTCTGGCTCATAGGAAATGCTCTGTAAAGATTAACTATTATTTTTAATCAAGAATTGCAGAGAGACGCCTGCCTCGGGTGCCTTCTCCTTTGTCGCGACACGTGCTGAGCGTGTGTGTGGAGGTCGCGGGCAGACCGTGTTCTTCCAGACGCGAGGAGGAGCTTTCCGCTGTCCTCGTGCTGGGTCAGGTCGCTTTAAGAGATGACCGTAAACGCGTGGAGAAACCAGTTTTCAGCTTATGGAATTCAGCTGGGGCGGTGGTTGTGCGCGATGGCGGCACTGAGGGCATGCCGGAGGGCTGCGACGCGCCAGGCAGAACCGGAGCGCGCTCTCTGCTGATATTCTTAAGTGAATCAAGGTGTTAAGTGGGTAGGACAAGCTGTGCTTCCAGACCTGTATCGTTACTTCTGGGAGAATCCGTGGTGCTCCGAGACTTTGCACGTTTTAGTCTAACGGAATTGAAGCTGTTCTCCGTTCCCAGTGAGTCATTCTGCCTTTACCTTCCATTCTCTGTTCTCGAGGGATTTAACCTGTTTAATGCACGAGAAGAAGGCTGGGGCAGGGCTAGAGAAGTGACATTATGTGGGTGTACAGACAGTAGCTATATGTGTCACTTACAGTCCGGGCCTCTTCCGTAAGCCCTTAGCCACCCCTCTTTGTCCCCTGACCGTGGGACAAGCCATGGATGGGGGTGGGGACGGGTGTAGACTAAGCACTGGTTTGGAAGACTAGGATTCATTTGCATAAGGCTAGGGCCACACTCTTTGGAAAAAATACATTCAACAAATGTTCACTGAGCACCTCCTGTGTGTAAAGCACCATGCTGGGGGCTGTGTGGGGAGCCTGGAGCGGTAAGACCTGACTTCTGTCCTCAGCGAGCTCATGATCTCCGTGGGGAGAGAAACACGTGAGTAAGACAGGTTGTGAATAAAGGCACAGTAAGGAGAACTGCCGCACGTGTTATCCTGCGAGAGTCCTTGGCCCTGCTGAGCTCATCTGGTGTGTGCTATATGGCGAGGGACTTTGAACATTTTTAAAATTAAAAAATTGTGGTAAAAAAACACATAAGATTTACCACGAGAATCATTTTTAAGTGTTACAGTTCAGTAGTGTTAAGTATATTCATATTGTTGGGAAACAAATCTCCAGAATGTTTTCTTCTTGAAAAATTAAAACTCTGTACCCATTGAGCAACTCCCCGTTTCCCCCTCCCTCCAGCCCCTGGCAACTGCCATTCTGCTCTTTGTTTTTATGAGTTTGGTGCTTTAGATACCTCATGTAAGTGGAACCATATGGTATTTGTTTTTCTTTCGTGACTGGCTCATTTCACCTAGAATATGTCCTCAAAGTGCATCTGCGTTGCAGTATGTGTCAGTATTTCATTGTTCTTTAAGGCTGGATAATATTCCATTGTATGTATACACACATTTTGTCTATTCTTTCACCGGACACTGGGGTTGTTTTCACCTCTTAGCTGTCGTGGAAGGTGCCGTGAACATGGGCGTGCACATATCTGAGGTCCTGCTTTCCATTCTTTTGAATACACATCCAGGAGCAGGACTGCTGGATCGTATAGTGGTTCTATTTTTATATATCGCCATACTGGTTTCCACAGTGGCTGTGTGATTATACGTTCTCATCAGCAGTGCACCACACTGGCCAACACTTGTCGTTTTCTGCTTTTCCGTAGTAGCCATCCTAGTGGGTATGAAGTGATAGCTCACTGTGGTTTGCGTTTGCGTTTCTGTGATGATTAGTGATGTTGGCCATTTGTAGATGATCTTGGAGAAATGTCCATTCTTCTGCCCATTTTTCAATCACCACCCGGAGACTCTTATTTCTGTCCTGCTCATGCTGCTCAGACATTGGGATTGGCCATCCGCAGTTGGCCTATTTCTGTGAAGACGGCCAGACCGATCCTGCACCAGCGGAAACTGAGGGCAGCAGGGATTTCCCCTTTAGGAAGTCCCCGAAATATGTGGGTTACTCATCCCATCGCCCAGACAACTAGCATCCCCTGGAGACTGGTTACCTCTGCCTGTTGCTTTCTGCCTTCACCTGGCGATAATTTTACACAGAGGAGACTAGTGCTGGGTGTATTCGTTTCCTATTACTGCGGTGGTAAATAACCACACACTGAGTGGCTTAAAATAACGTGAACTTATCATCATACACTTCTGGAGGTCAGATGTCTAAAGCGGGTCTGCAAGGCTCTGTTCCTTCGGTGTGCAGTAGGGGAAGAATCTGGTTCCCTGCCTTGCCTTTCCCAGCTTCCGAGGCCTCCTGCACTCCTCGGCTTGTGCCCCTTCCTCCCCTGCAAAGCCTGCAGTGTAGCGTCTTCTCTTTGCTCTCCTGCCCCCTCTCGTAAGGGTCCTTGTGATGCCCTTGACCCACCTGGACCATCTGAGAGCGTCTCTGCATCCCAACGTCTTTAACTTAATCACATCTGCAGTTTCTTTTATCACCTAAGGGAACATGTTCACAGGTGATACCGGGTATTAGGACATGACCATCTTCAGGAGGTTGGTCATCATTCAGCCTGGCGCGCTGGGCCTCTGCCACGTCAAGGGCAGAGGTTAGAGCAGTTTTTGTAGGGGGGTTCTCATTCTGTGCCCTCTAGCCTAATCGGGTCACACACAACTTGTACAGTGATTTCCTATGACACTTTAGGTACCCTTCTTTTCTGGCTCAAGCCTGATAAAGTCAAATATTTGTAAACTACTGGCTGGATGGAGGCTGTGTCTCCCTGTGACCAGACTGTGTGGCAAAGTGGTATGGGCTGCTGTGTCCAAGGAAGGCAGGAAGCCTTGCACCCTGGATGTGGTGTTGAGGGGCAAGACATCACCAGGTGTTGCTCATTCAATTTGAGGCAGGTGGCTCAGCTGTGCTCTGAAGTGGTCTAGAAGAAGTTGTGAGCGTGGTTGACATCCTTTAGTGGCTGGGGAGGAAGGGTGTGACCCTTGTGTTCCTCTCGTGTGTCTCTATATCATTGCCAACTGGAGAGAGGACTTTGGTGTGAAATTGAAACAGTTAACCTTCAGTAAGCACGCATTAGAGTTAATGCACCCCATTCAATCCCTATTCAATGTTATATTACTCCTGTTTTACTGATAAGAAAGCTGAACAAAGGAGGATCTCACAGTCGAAAGAGGAGAGTTGAGACTCAGATTGAGATGAGTCTAATGTCTCATTAGATGTCTGATTCGAAAACACGTCTTCTTCCTGCTGTGCTACACCGTGTCTCCTGGGTTCTTCCCTTCACCTAAAACCGTTGCCCTTGGGGTGGAGCGTGGAGTCGTGGGTGCTGCGGGAGGAGGGGCATCTCGGTGACTGGGGTGCGGAGCCACAGTCTGGAGAGGGTGGCGGCAGCAGAGGCCAGCCAAGTGCTCCGGAAGGCTGAGCTGCCTGTGGCTAACCTCCGGGCCAGTCTCATGTTGGCTGCTTTGGTTTCAGGTCCAAATTTAGTTACAGATTCTTGAAAGAGCAAGATTCCTGGCTGGACAAAGTTGTCGGAGAGTGTGCATGTGGGTGTGTGACTGTGCGCACATCCGTGGGTCCCTCCTGCACCAGTGGAGCCCACGCTAGGCACGCATCTAGACACTTCGTGACCACCTACCCTGTGCTAGGCACTGGGGACCACAAAGTGGAGCGAGACAGCTCTGCTCTCAAGGTTGTGTTTGCACAGTGGGGAGAAGCCAAATGGATACCAGGAAGGCAGTAGCCAAGGCTGTGAGCTGCAGACGCAAGTGATGCTCTGGGCCTCTACAACCCACGCTGGTGACATGTGTGTGTTTGTATGTGTACATTTGCACCTGTGTGCGTGTGCTCTAGGTGACCACGTGGTCACACAAGGACTTGCCTCCCCAACCCCTTATCCTGGGCAGGTGGCAGCTGCTGTCCCTTCCCCCATGACTGATCCGGTCACACAGTGTGTGATCTTCGACGATCTGGGGCCAGTGGGTGGCACTTTCATAGCTCCTTGGCTCAGCTGGGAGGCCAAGGCGTTTGCCATCCTGAGTGCGAGCCGTAAGACTATAGCTTTATACAGAAAACTGCCCCTCTTTGATGGCACTCAGCCCCCAGTGTCTGTGGTTGCAGACTGCCAGGGGACCACCTCGTGACAAAGCTATGTTTAGGCTGTCTGTGTTTTGTGCCGAAAGGACATCTTTCTTCTGCAGAATGCTGGGTGCACAGAGCAGATCGTTTTCCCCAATAACCTTCTCTACCTGTGTGTAAACTAGGTAGGTTTCATCTTTAGAAAGGTGTAACCAAGTCACCCCCGAGAGCCCACATATATGCTTTCATGCCTCCTTTGATGTGGATACCTGTTATTAGCCCATTTCACAGACTGGGAAAGCAAAGGCAGAAAGGCTGCCAAAGAGCCCGATGTTCAAGGACGGCTGCTGAGTAGGTAGCTGTGATTCCAGTGGCATCCTGCTCCTCAATCTTGAGTGCATGAGAGAGGCCAGGAAGACACCTTCACACACCAGCAGACATTTCATCAGCGGCCTCTGGGGAGTGCGCATCCCACTCTGAGGGAGTCCTGGTGCTCCTGGCCCATTAGTTGTGTTTGTCAAGACTCAGGGAGCGGGCCCTGGTAAGTGGCTGCCCTACTCAGTAGGTGCTTCTCAGATTCAAGTATTTGTCAGCTTTAAAGGAGAGAACTCAAGGGTGGGTGAGCTGGGGCCTGAGGGTCCATCTGGGAAGCCTGTTTCTTTTGCCAGCATGTTCCAAACGATAAACTTCCCCATCACTCACGTGTGAATTCTGGACTCACAGAACGCCAAAGAAGTGCGTGGGACCTTAGAGATCGTTTGGCAGCCCCTCATTTTACAGATGAGGTGACTGTAGCACGGGGCTGTGTGTCTGGAGTCACAGCTGCTCAGCGGGGGAGGAGGAGACCCGGGCACTGAGCCCCTCCCCGTGCCCGGCCTCCGTTGCTGCGGCCGCAGGGGCTCAGCTCCCTTTAACAGTAACGAAGCAATACCGGTCAGTGGCTGCTGCCCACGGACAACTGGGCACGTGGCCGCACTAGGCCAAGTGCTTGTAAATGTCTCAAAACCCTCGCCGCAGCTCAGGGTACCCGCGTCTCAGAGATGGCAAATGACCAGGGCTCACAGGGCTAGTTCGTGGCAATGCAGAGTAGGCACTTCGGCCCGGGGTCTGTGTTTTAACCACCAGGCTGTGCCACTTTCTCTTCGGGGAGGTGGCTGCCACAGCCACTCAGCTCCCTTGCAGTGCCATTCCCCCTAAAAATCCACGTTTCCAGATGCCACACGCCACCTTCCCACTTTTTCTTTGCTGTTTTTGTAGACTAGAACCAGATCCAATTTGTCTTAAAGGTTATGACCCTTCCAATGACTACGGGGCCATAGAGGAGAGGAACACAAACAGGATGACAAAGTTACAGAGATTGTAGAGTTTCACAGTATTTTTATAGCCCTGGTTTCTGCTCTGTGAACCCTCATTCCACTCCGAGATGAGAAACGGTAGTGCCTTTGACCTCTGCCTTCTGCTTTTGGGCTCTTAGGAGGGACTTCCCTGGCTCTCCCCGTCTGCTCCCTCTTGGCCTAGCCTTTCCGTGCAGTTGAGACCTTGGGAGCAACCCGGGCAGCACCCTCAGTGCCGTCGGCCCCTGTACAGGACTCGGCTCTCTGAGAACCCACAGCCCAGGTGGCATCCGCTCCCCTGAGCCTCTGCCCCACACAAGGATGACCCCACCAGATGTTTCCTCAGACCTGCAAGGAGAAAAAGATGCCGGAGTGGGAGGAGCGGGGGGTCAGATACCACTGGATCAGAGAGTGTCAGGAGGAAGGGAAAGGTCAGCACAGGGGCGCGAGGACGGGAGACAGCGCAGGTGGAGGAGCAGAGACGGCGTTCCTGGCCGCGGGAGGGTCTGAGGACAGCGGGGAGTTGAGACGCCGGAGGTCGGGGAGGTCTGGGAGCGGGTCAGTCAGCCCTAGCCGCGTGCCCCTCCCAGCCTGGGCGGGTATCATTAGCAACGGGAATGACGTCGTTTGCCTCCTCCCTCCAGTGATCGGGAGTGGAAGTTAGCGTTCCTTCAGCAAATGCTGCTGTTTGTGCCGGGTAGGTGCCAGGCTCTGGGCCAGGCACAGAGACGGAGATGAGCAAGTCAGGGCCTGCCCTGGAGATACTCTCAGGTGCTCGGAGCGGAGCTTCTGGACAGGACTGAGACTCTGGAAAAGTTAGGGGTGGGTCTAACCTTGGGTCACCCATCCGTCCCAGATAAAGGTCTGACGCCTGATGTTTAATGGCTCTTGAGACAACTGTGGATGTGTTTGGACGTGAGTCTGGTTTTGCTCAATTGTGAAGGCATGTTTGTGCGTGTGCATGTGTGGTTTATTCGATATTTGAAAGCAATTTATGGCCAGAATTCTTTGCATCCTTCTCTGGGCCCGTGTCACGTGCTGAGGGCTCTACGGAAGGACTCGTGTAGGGTGGCAGCTTGTCCTGCCACCTGTCTCTCCTCTGGCCTGGCCCAGTTCACTGCCCCCGTCCCCTTCCTGAGGGACAGCTTCCCAATGCCTCCACCTCTGGCTCCCTTCTCCGGAGCGGGACAGATCTCCCTGGCCAGATCTGCTTTCTCTTGGGATGTTCTTTCACGTGCTCTGACTACAACACTCAGCTTTGGTTTTTTAAAAAACATTAATTAAAAATAATTTTTATTATGGTAAAATACGCACACACCATAAAATTTGCCATTTCAGCCATTTTTAAGTGTACAACTTAGTGGCATTAAGTACATTCACCATGTTGCTAACCATCACCGCTATCTCTTCCTCGAACTTTTTTGTCATTCAGGGCCAAAACTCTGTACCCATTAACTTCCTATTTTCCCTCCTCCCAGGCCCTGGCAACCTCTGTTGTACTTTCTGTCTCTAAGACTATTCTAGGTACCTCATGTAAGTAGAATCATACAATATTTGTCTTTTTGTGTCTGGCTTATTTCACTTAGCATAATGTCTTCGAGGTTCATCTGGGTTATAGCATGTGGCAGCTTTTCATTCCTTTCTCAGGCTGAGTAATATTCCATCGTGTGGACATACCGTGTTTGTTTACTGATTTGTCCATTGATGGACACTTGGGTTGTTTCCATCTTTTGTCTATTGTGAGTCATGCTGCCGTGAACATGGGTGTACGAATATCTGTTCGAGTCCCTGCCTTCAGTTCTTTTGGGTGTATACCCAGAAGTGGAATTGCTGGATTCTATGGTAATTCTATGTTCAATTTTTTGAGGAACTTCCATCCTGTTTTTCAGAGTGGCGGCACCATTTTACATTCCCAACCAGCAATGTAAGAAGGTTCCAGTTTCTCCATATCCTCACCAGTGCTTGTTATTTTCTGATTTTTTGATAATGGCCTTCCCTATGGATATGCAGTGCCCTCTCTGGCTTTGAGGACGTCCACGTGTTAACAGATCATGGGGAGCCCCCAGTGTTCCCTGTGCTGCCCTTCCTAGCTCAGCGGCCCCGTAGGTTGAACTTGCCCCGCAAGCACAGGCAAGCTGGAGCAGCGCTGGAGTGGCCGAGCGCTCTCTCAGGCCCCCTCTCAGCTGCGAGAGCCCAGGCCCTGACTTCGAGGCCTGGGGAGGAGATGCAGGTGTGGAGGCTTGGTGGGGATTAGGCCGGTTGGAGAGGTGGGGCAGAGTGGTGAGATGCCTGGACCCGGGTTCTGGAAGCTGAGTGTCTGAGCTCGAAGGCCCCCGTGCAGCGTCTGGCTGAGCTCCTCATTCTGAAGCAGAAGAAACTGAGAGCCGAAGGAGAAGCATGGTTTGCTTGAGTGCACAGAGCAAATGGGTGATGGAGCTGCGTCTGGAACTCAGATTTCTTGATTTCTGGCCTAGTTCTTTCCCCACCGAACTTGGGAAAGTGTCAGGAGAATAACTGTGTAGCCGTATGAAGCTTAATATTTACCAAGAAGCCACAGCCTCAGGGAGACTTGCATATTTTTTCATTGCCTTCCACCTTCTTGTCTGCCTGCTGTCTGGAGAAGGTTCGTGGGGATTAATGAGATCAATGGCTTTGACTTTTTTAAATGAAAGGAGTATTATACTTTCCACAGAGCATTGTCACTAAACGGCCGGTGACTGTACAGGAATAAGCTGATGCTGTTTCTTTTGTCCAGCTTTGATGAGAATTATGCACACCCAGGAGTGGAGCAAACAGGCTGTGTACAGGTATATTTGAGTGTGTTACGTTTTTAGTGTGTACATATGTGGGGCGACCTCCCTTCTCCACATAGCGCGATTCCCCTGACGGTGGGAAAATTTCAGAGCCTTTCGCCAACAGAGGATCCTGTTTGTGGGATAGGAAGGTGAGAGCCCCCATCTTCCAGGCTCTCTGGGATCCCCCATATTTTCAATGCTCTGGATAGATTCACTTTCTCACAAACTGACACCATTAATATTTGTGTATGGAATGTAGACGTGATTTTCAAGAGGTAATTGCTTAACATGGAGGACATGCTTCTGGGGAAGAGATTTTTTTGATAAAACACCTATCATGTTTTATTTCACTTCATTGAAATGAGGGATTCTTTGGTGCCCCGAGGCTTTATGTGTGGATATCTGTGGGATGGTTCTTGTTAAATAGTAGTTTGTATTTGGGTAGTACTTTCACAGACATAATCTCATCTAGTTTTTAGGTCGTTCTGTGAGGAACGTATCTCTGTTTTACAGATGAGTAAGTTGAGGCGTGGAGAAACACACGTCACTCGGTACTTGGTGCAGGGGTGGTCGCGGAGTCAGGGCCTGGGTTCCGATGCCGCCTGGCTGTGTGGCTGGGGAAGGACACCCCTGTGATGTCTGGTTCTGCTCCGACTCCTCCAGGGGCAGTGGTGACGTGGACAGCACGTCTCCCCAGCGCCCCAACTCAGAGTCGAGGTGTTGTTCACTGTAGGCGCCTAGGCCTGTTCGTGCTTCATGGAGGCAAGTGGATGTGGAATGGAATTGTTTCTAAACAAGATGAAAAGCAGACGCTACCCTAAACCTAGATAATTCTATTTGCAGAGCGCCACAGTTGGAAACATAGGAGTGCTAAGTATCCTGCGTCCAGAGCTTAGGTTGGAGCCAGCAGAGGCTGCCGAGAGGTGTGTGCTGAGTTTTTGAGGACTTCTTTCTTCCTCTGCGGCCGCAGGGGATGCTTGTGTTTCCCGGTGGTGCCGGGGATTGGGAGGGAGAGGCTTCAGGCAGGCCAGGAAGGTGGGCGGCCTGTTTGCCGGGTGGGATCCGTCTGCCCCTTCCAGAGTGGGGCTGTCAGCATCTAGAAAGGAATCTGGCACTGGTTTGACCGTCGTAATTATGGAAGTGTACTTAAACAACAAAACCAAACCGTAACTTTTTTCCTTTCCGATTACCAAAAAATTACTTACTGTACAGAATTTGGAATATATAATGACAAAAATGGCTAATATTTATAAGGCTCTTACTCCGAGAGCTTTACATTTATTAGCTCATTCGAACATCGCGACTGTGCCATGAGATGGGCCCTGCTATAGCCCCGCTGTACGCACAGGAAGCCCAGGCCCGGGAGGTTACGTGACTGTTCGAGTCACGCAGCTGGTAACTGGCAGAGCCGGAGCTGGATCCTGGTTTCCAGGTCCGTGCCCCTGAGTGGTAGGCTGTGCTGCCTCTCTGCAGATAAATGTTACCACCTGAAGGCAACCACTAGTAATATTTTTACATGTTTCCTTTTTGTCTTTCTTCTATGAAAAAAATCTCTTATAAAATTGGGGTCCTAGTGCATATACTTTCTTGGACTCTGTGTTGTTCAATATTATGCTGTGAAAAAATTTTATTATTTTTCTGTAGTATTTGATATTTTTCAGAATGTAAATTTTATGGCTTCCTAAAATTCTGTCCTACGGATGTGCACTGACGTATCTAAGCAGCCCCGCTGGCGGGCCGTCAGGTGATTTCCAGTTTGGTGTTGGTATAATTCACTGGGCGAGTACCAGCCACATTGCTCTGCCAGCGTCCTGGGTTAGGCTTGTAGGGTAGCTTCTGAGGGAGGTCGTCGGTGTTGGAATTTCTTCACGACTCTCGTTGCAGTGTGCTGAATAGCTTTGCTGGCAGGGCGTTTCAGATCACGCCTCTGTTTGGTGAAGCGAGAGAGGCACTGGGCAGGATTCGGGGCTCAGTGTCCCCGTTCCGGGTGGGCTGGGGAGCTGTGGGCACAGCCCCGTCATCCTCACAACACAGAACAGAAATGCCCTCCCCTGCCCCGGGCGTCTGGCCTCGGGAGCAGGGCCACTCCTCTGCCGCAAGTGCCACCGCGCCAGGCCGCTGAGTCACCCGCGGCCCATGAGACTGGGTGTTCAGAAGCACGCGGTGGGGTTAGAGCAGTTACTGCTGGTCCCTGTCTCCGAGGGTGCCCTGCACATGTCAGCGGGTGGCGGTGAGTGTGTAGGGTGAGCATTAGCCCAGGGCGCCTTTCTGTTAGCCCGTTCTCTCAGGTGGTGGCTGGAGGGAAGCTGGGGCCACTGTCCTTGCCAGGTCGCACTGCCTCCTGGGTTCCAGTTCTGGTGACTGGGAAGGGGGCTGTCACCCACTCCCTGTCTGCTTGCTTACCTGTGAAGTGGGCCAAAGCAACAGAACACCCTGCATTATGGGACAGGCGTCTAATTAATATGGTGGGGAAAAAAGTCTTGGCACAATTACATTTTGAGTCATTCATTCATTCAACAAAGTTTCATTATGCACATAACACACCCCAGGCTGTTCTGGGCTTTGAGAATACAGCGTTGAGCACAGTGGACGAGGGCTCCTGTTTCCAGACACATCTAACATATGGCGAACATGCTAATCTAAGATGACCAAATAGCGTCATCCCTGTATACATCTGTACAGAAAGCTTTGAAGGCCAAAAAAAGTTTTATAAAGAACTTTCATGTGGCAAATGTGTCTTGAGCACCTACTAATAACCACTGCACTAGGATTTCTTTTCTTTTCTTTCTTTTTTTGGAGATAGGATCTTGCTTTGTTGCCCGGGCGTGAGGGCAGTGATGATCGTAGCTCACAGCAACCACAAACTCCTGGGCTCAAGTGATCCTCCTGCCTCAGCCTCCCAAGTAGCTGGGACCACAGGCGTGCGCCACCACACCTGGATAATTTTTCTATTTTTTGTAGAGGTGGAGTCTTGCTGTGTTGCCCAGGCTGGTCTCGAACTCTCGAGCTCAAGCTATCCTCCTGCCTTGGCCTCCCAGAGTGCTGGGATTATAGGCGTGAGCCACAACGCCCAGCCTGTACTAGGATTTCTGAGACCACAAAACTGAGTCCTGCTCTCAAGGAGCTTGTGAACTGTTCGGAGAATAAGAGAAGGATCCAGATATTAGAGTTTAATCATCTCAGGCGTTCATGAGCTGAAGCAGAGGAGAGGCCGCACCAATGTTTGGGTTCCCGCAGTGGGGTGCCAGGCCTCTGTGGCACTCTTTCCCCTGTCTGCACCCCAGCCTGCTCCCCGGTTGTAAGCAACCTGAAGGATTTCCACTTTCCAGCTGGGCATCTGTCTTTAGTCAGGGCCGGATCTGTTTTTCACCTCAAAGGCAACTCTGCCGTCACACTCAGAAAGCTGAAGTGCTGGCTTTCAGTAAACACGGAGTGATCCCCTGCTAGGGCCGCAGTTCAGGTGTGCCATCATCCGGTGGTGGTAGGTGCCTTAGTTCAAATAGCAGGAGGTCGAGACTTCCCTCCTCTCTATGCTTGGAAATGAGTGGAAGAAGGACTTTATCAGTGTGATGTATCGTTTTTGGTTGAAGGTCATGGTTTAGCCATGTGTATCCATTAGTTTGTTTTCTTCCTTATGCTCTCCGATGTCAGTACGGAGAGGGCATTGTGATTAGGGCCCTCTAGCCAAGGTAGTGCTGGCCTTTTGGTCGTCTGCAGGTGGTTTGCTTCCAGCGGGGTTCCTGCCAGGTAGGATTCTTGCCTTACGAGTCGCCCTGTGAAGAGCAGAGGTTAGTTTGCTGGCTCACTAGAAGGCGCGACTGCTGGTGGCTTTTCCACTTTCCAGCGGGCTCGGGCCCCTGAAATGCCCCAGATTCTCTGCTCCCCCCGCCTTCGCCCCCTCACCAGAGGCAGGTGGGATGTAGCGTAGAAAAGAGATGGTTTTATGTAAGGGCGCCCGATTGATCGAGTTGGGGAGGTGGCCGCAGATGTCCTTAGCCCCTCACTGTCTCTGTTTTGGAGCAGATTTTTGACTGTGGTTGTGGGGCCTGTTCTGAGTGTCCCGTCTCCTCTGACCTGTGTCCGTTGCAGGGTGGGGGAAGAGGAGGGCGGAGAGAGTAAGAGAACGCTGCTGGAAATAGTGTGAGAATAGCCCAGATGAGAGGAAAAGGAGTGAGGTGCACAGCACTGTGGGTGCTGCATCCGGAAGACCGGCTGGGCGCTCCCTCTGGTGAGAAGGTGTCCCTCTCGGCGGGGGTGTCCCGGGGCCCCCTCTCCCTTGGGCTTGGGGGAGGTGCAGCTTCTCCGTATGCCCACTGAGAAAGTAATTTCTCATTCGTCAAGAGTATCAGACACTGAAGAAGGACTTTGGATTTCTACATTGTTTGTTGGATCTTAGACTCTCTTACGCTTTGATAATATGTCTTTTTGCACAGAGTGGTTAATTCCTGATCAGAAAATCCACCTACCTGTCAACATCTGAATCGGTTCTCGATTGCTTTTTTAAAAAATTTTTTCACGGTTTAGAATTACTTGCCCTGTCAGTGCTCACTCCTGCTTTTCACGCTTTGCTCCTCACCGTGCTCTTCCCGTGGGGGCTGCCTCTTAACATGGACCTGTTGTGCAGTATGTGGTCACATGTGGCTGTTTAAATGCACATTACTTGAAGATTAGGTAAGATGTAAAATGTCCCTCGTCGGCTGTGCTAGCTGTATTTCCAGTGTCCAGTAGTCACGTGCGGCTGGTGACCACCGTGCTGGGCAGCCCGGTTATGGCCGTTGCGTTGTTGTGTGAGTTGTGTTGGACAGGGTTGCTCTAGAGACAGCGCGCCTCAGTCAGGGTTCAGGTTACGACAGAAACTGCTTTGGCCGTAAGAGGGAAGATACTTAAGACAGGAATTTAAGGGCTTGTAAGTAATTGATTCTAAGCTGTGCCCACAGGAAGGACTCCCGGAATAATACCAGAGAACGGGCCTGCCAGGGGAAGTGTGACTCTGGTCCCGTTAGGAAGCTGAGACATGTGGACGTCACTGTGCCAAGGGCTGGCTCCAGGATCACCCCACCATACCCATGATCCAGGGATCAAGAAACCATTGTCAGGGGCTTGCCAGCTCTATGCCAGTGGAATAGATACCCTTCCCACCCGACTTAGCTTCGATTCAGTTCTTGATGGGCCAATCCCAAACTCGCATCAGGAATTCCAGTGACGAGGGAAATTGGGAACTGTTGGTTTTAGCTCTCTAGTCTCTGCACAGCAGAAGGAGGCTGGGAGAGCCGCTGAGCTAGCCAGTCTACCGGTCTCCCACCTGCTGCGGGTCCCAAGCCACACGCGATCCTCTGTGGATGAGCACCTCTGGGCTTGAGGTGGACGGGGCCTCAGGCCACCTCCCAAGACCATGAGACAGTGTCCTCTCAGTCTGCATTTTCCAGCTACCTTTGTCATGCGATAGATTAATGGCTCCTGCTTTCTAGTCATTTGGCCTTTAATGGGCAGAGAAAGCATGGTTTCTGTTTCAGGTTGGCCGCTATACTCTTAAACGGAATGCAGGACTCCTTGTCACTACAGTGAGGTGACGGACACCGAGAAGCAAACGGGCTCCTGCAAAGATCTTGGGTGACACCTTGGCCTGAGAGAAAGCATTTCCTTTGCACTGCAGAGATTGCTAAGTGGTCAGGACTTTAGGGGGAAATTCACTTGCAGCTCTCTCCTTTCTGGGTGTGAACGGCTGCTGCGTGCTCTAAATCAATCTGAATGTCCCTGTGTGTACAAAGGCTTTTCACCAGGAGCGACCTGCCTTTGTGTGTGGCACAAGGTGCCAAGGCTAGAGAAGAAGACCTGTGCTGTTGAGGCCGGTCAGCAGCCCTAGACCTTTTCCTACACACATGGCCGACCGGGAATCTCTTTATGGTGCCAGAGGTTTGGGCATCTTTATTAAGGGTGGCACCGAGGCAGGGAGATGGGGAGAACACTGGCAGCTAACGTTTGAGTTCTGCTTATTCGGAATGGGGATTTTAAGAAGGGATCATTTAAGTCCACACCTGAAGTGTGAGAAGCAATCACCAAGCAAAGAGCAGAGGGAAGAATGTTCTAAGTACATGCAAAGGCACTGTGGCAGAGGGCTGAGTACGTGTGAGGCATGACATGAGGCCAGTACGTCGGGAGTGCGCGGCACCGGTGGCTGCGAGCGGAGGGAGATGAGCTCAGAGAAGTGGGCCCAGGCCAGCCTATGCAGGCTTCATCAGCCGTGGCAAACAGTGTGGATTCTGAAGGGCTCTGACGTGGGCAATGACAGGGCCTGATTTGGAACTTCTAGTTCTAAAAGGTCACTTGGCTGCTGCGTGGAGATCGGCTTGGGGATAGGCAAGAGCGGAGATGAGGGAAATGTCGGGGGGCTGCTGCAGCATTTCCGGACAAGGACTAGGCTGGTGGCCTAGGGAATGGAAATCCTGCTCAGAACTCCCCCCCTGCTACGCATTTGAGAAGTCAGTGGAAGGGCCTGATGGCTTAAGCACAAGCCTGTTCCTCGGGGCACGGGCGGACTTGTCCAGCGAGCTCTTTCTTAACGCCCCGCGGTCCACCTTCAGCTGCATCCTGGCATCGTTATCAATACGGCCATTTGCAGATAGATGCTGAGCGTTTTCTGGGCTGTGGCCCTGGATTCGCAGCTTGGATGGAAATGGATTAAAGAAGAAAAGTCAATTGTTTCGCCACTGAACATCTTCCGGGTCCCCAGCACCAAGCCTCACTCACAGGGGACACCAAGAAAGCATAAGCCACCGTCTCCTGACTCGGACTCCTCACTTGGACCCTGGCAGAGCAGAATGGCATGAGGCTGACCAGTCTGTGCCAGGGTCTTGCCCTCATCCCGGTCCCTCGGAGAAGTAGCTGCACCTGCATGCAGGAGGAGCTGGGCCACTTGACGAGCAGGAGTCGTTTTTTCACGTCCAGGGACGAGATCACTGCCGTGGCATCTGCCTGCGTGTGTGTGGCTTGATCTGCTAAGTGGCTGCGCTGGGGCTCGCTCAGGGGTGAGAGCATCCGTGGAAATAGCCCAGTCGGGCAGAGCCAGAGCAGACTTAAATGGTGGCATCCTTTCAGCTGGCAGCCAGGAGACAGAGCTTTGAATCAGCTTTATAATTTGAAAATTGGTCTCTTTGCATCGGGTGGTTATTTTGTGTTAACAAAAGCCATCAAGGACACAATGCTGCCTGCCCTGCCTTCATGGCACTACTCTGGATTCAAAACCGGTGAGCCAGAAATGGAGGTTTTTCACTCCTGGGGTTCTTGGGTAGTTGTGCCACCTTGTTGTGGGTGACCCACAGATACTCACAGAGCCTCAGGTCTGGGTGGGGAAACTGACTTAGAGAAGGGGAGGCCCAGCTGGGCCGTGCGGTGCAGCCCGCCTGGAGGCCAGCCCCAAGAGGGCACACCTGTCTCACCGCGTGGCAGGGCCCTTAGTCACGTCACAGGGCTGTAGTGATGCTTGGAGCTGCCAGGACCGAAATACCGAAGGTTGTTTTCTTGTCCTCTGGCTAGGGAGAGGTTGACATTCCATTTTTCCCCACGGGCCTATTCATATGAGCTTTCTCCAGATGGTGAGCTCCAGAGAGGTCCCTGTGCTCTGGGAATGGTTCACAATATAAATAAGGTCCCCCATGGAGTGAGGGGGTTCGAAGTCAGCCTACCAAGACGTGGTTGGCAGGACTGCCCCCGGCTCTGTGCAGGCAGCTGCCATCCTGCTCACTGCAAGCCTCTGTGTCGCGCGTGGGGTGCATGGCTGCTCCCCGCACACGGCTTTCCTGGCGAGGGCTGTGTTCTCCGGCCCGGTGCTTCCTGCCCTCTGCAAGTGTTCTCAAACTCCTGGGACTGCTTGGTTTGGGGACCTGGCAGCCCATATGAGAGGGGATTAAGGGCGATGCTTGGGGCTGGGAACAGAGATTCGGGTCTGGAGACAAGACTCGTGACTGGGAATCGTGGTCTGGGAAGGCTGACGGCAGGTGACAGGGCTGCTTTTATGTATAATGTGTGAGGAAGAGGAGAAGTTAGTCTAGGAACTAAAATAGAGTCCATTAAATTTTGTCAATGCCAAACTGAGAGTCTAGGAAGGAAAAATTATATACCACAGATTGAACAGAGCGGAATTTGAGTTCCAGCCTTCTCTGGTGACCCAAATAAGACACGAGATCAGGCCGCTTTGGACTTGGTCACTCCCATGCGCAAACGGAAGCAGGGGCACTGTCCACTTCTGTTCACCCCAGAGGTGCCCCGAGGGTCGTGGCAGGATGCTGTCGTGTGAAGGTCGCGTTACACATGAAGGATGTTCTTGGGCGAGGGGCAGAAGTGCAGCCCCCCTTCCGTCTCAAGGTGCATAAAACCCAGCAGGCGTGAGCTTGGCTCCTCACCACGCTCCACGTGCGTGTGCCAGAGCGACTGGAGGAGGTGGGAGTGTGGTCTAGCGATTAACTGTGAGTCCTGCGCCTGCTGCAGGAATCTTCCATTGTCTCACTTTGTGACCTTTAATGAGTCATATATTCCTTTGTTTTCTTATGCGTTTAATGGAGACACTCACGCTCGCTGTTTATTCAGGCAATTCACACCCACTCTTGTCATTTTTTTCCTCTGGGTCTTACAAGAAAGGTTAAGGTCCCAGCTTTTTTGGGGTCTTCTTGCTTTATGCTTCAAATCCCCCGGTGGGTGCTGGGAGGTCAGGGACAGGCTCTGTGGGAGATGAAGCTTCTCGTTGTGGGAAGTGCCAGGTTCTCCAAGAACCTGATGTTCTGGTTAACGTATTTGTGCCTGGAGGTGCAGTGCTGCCTGGAGCAGCTGAGGCAGAGAAAAGGAGGTGGCTGAAGGGAATATATGGTGAGTTGGGAGTCAGTGTCACATCGAGAATGTGGCCATGAATCGGGTATAGCAAAGCGGCAACATTCCGGCCCTAGGGGCGGGGCCATGGCTGTGTGCCCCAGGGACCAGATGGCAACAGTGCAGGACGCAGCTGTCACGGAGGAGAAGGCAGCTGACCGCTGCTCCTGAGGAAGACCTGGTGTGCTCCTCTGGGATCATCGGGGTGGCAGATAGTGGCGGGTGTGACACGGTTCCCTACGGTTTGTGCCACGCAGGCATCCGTGGCCCGTCACGGTGGGCTTTCCTGCAGTAGTCAGAGAAGTCTCAGACTCCTCTCAGTACAGCATTTTGGACAGTGTTGTCAACCCGTTGGTGTAAAATTTGAAACTTATTGTCTGTCACTGGAAAGGACATAGACTTTGGAATCTGGCAGCAGTGACAGCCCAGCCAGGTACAAGCTTTGGACACTGAGCAAGCCTGTTAGGCCTTTTTTGGTTGCAAAGGACCTAGCGCCAATTCAGAGGAGCTTAAGCTAAGTTACCTAAGTAACTTCGTCATCACGGTGGGTGGGGAAGATGCCCTGGAGAAGGGGAGGCTTGGCTGGGCTTTGCAGTACGGCCCTCGTGGAGCACCCCCAACCCGAGGCCTGTCTCGCCTGCCTGTGGCTCACCTGTGTGTGGCTCAGGGTAGGCTCACCTCAGGCATGGCTGGAGAGGAGTCTGGTGAGGTTTCTGGAGCTCTGTCTCTGGGGCAGACTCTGCGGTGGAAACGTCCTGAGTGGCCACGCCGGGCCCTGTGCTCTTAACAGATTCCTGTGGGGCACGGGGTAAAGGTGAGGGTGATGGATTCTAAAAAGCAGGTCGCTTTGGGAACAAAGTTATCTTGGAGGTCAAGCATAGAAGGGTCAGCCCAAGACAGTGGGGAGGTGGCTGGCAGAGGCACCAAGTGCTCATCTGCGTGCTAGTTAGTGAGCCACAGAGAGGGAAGGGGACCAACAAGGCAGGTTGCTCTCGGCCCAGTGGTGTCCCTGGAAGACCAGGGAAGGTCATCGTGGGTGGGCTTGGAAGTGATGGACGTGCCACTGATCTGGCTGCTCTGGCCACAGATAACTCTGGAGTGGCATCAGATGCCAGGCTCACTGCCCATGGCGGCCCCCACCCTCTGAGGCTTTTCTCGATCCTTCTGCACTTGGCCTGTTGACTAGTGATCCCATCTCAAGGTCACGCATCTGTTCTGGGACATTCAGGTTTGGGCCCAGGCTGGCTGATCCCTTGGCAAGCCTTGAGGATTCCAGGGCGAGGCACCTACCTCACATGCCTGCGAGCACGTGTGGTGTCTTGGGGACGGTCTCAGAGGCTTTGCTGCCTTGAGAGCAGAGCAGCTGTCCCTGCTCAGGTGGGCCTCTGCGATTTCCCGGGTTCCCGCCAGGCTTCCTTCCAGAGAGTGTCGCACTCCGCTCCCCAACCCCGTCAGCCCCTGCCCTCCACAGTTCCTTTCCCAGATATTGAATGCTGTGTAAGGAACCGCCCCAAGATGAAGTGGCCCACAACAGAGAACGCCTTGTTTTCTCGCTCTCAGTTTCTGGGTTGGGAATTCAGGAAGTTCCTGATTTGGGGCCGTTCTGGCTTGAGGTCTTTTGTGAGGGGCAGTCAGGTGACGGCGACTGGAGCGGCTGGGCTGGCAGGAATCTCGCTTGCCGCGTGGTCTCTCCATGGAGGCTAGCGTGGGCTTCCTCACAGCATGGCGGCCTCGGAGCGGTCGGCCTGCCTGGCGTGGTGGCCGTTTGCCGCCAGAGCGACCATCGTGAGAGTCAGCCTGAGCAACGCTGCCCTATTCTGACCTAGCCATGGAAGTCACGTGGTGTCTTCCGAGGTACTTTCTTGGTCAAAAGAGTCACCAAAGGCCAAGCTCATTTCGGGAGGAGGGGCCCTAGATCTTTCTCGGGGAGAGGGATGTCACATGTCAGAGGATTTGCTGACAAGATTTAAACTATCCTAACTCCCCTGACCCTGCCTGTGCAGCCAACACTTAATGCCCAGGTGGGTTCGATGGAGCTGGATGTGACCTTACTCTTGTCCAAGCTCCTCATTTTATTACATTTATTTTTGTTTTTTGGAACTCAGGTGCAGAGTCGAGTGAATCATACTCTTCATTGTACCTTCGTCGCTGTCGATTCACGCAGCGGATGGCCTCTAGTATTCACTCGCTCACTCGTCTGTGATTCCTCCCTGTCCGCATGTCTTACTCCCATCCCCCCACCGCGCTCCTTAAACAACCGTTCTATTCTATTTAACGAATATCCGTTCATCCGTGTGTGTTCGTGTACGCGTGTTTTAATTCACAGACGATGCACCGTGTTTTATGTTTTTCTGCATCCTCCTTTTCTCGCCGGCACCGTGCTGCTGAGGTCCCTCCGTGCTGTGATGCCCAGATCTCATCTCTTGTCTGCCAGGATGAGGCGATGAGCCTGGGCGGGGGGGAGGTGACATGTCCAGAGTCACCCAGCTGAAGCAGGACCGGAACAGACTTCCTGGCTTTCTTTCCTCAGCGTTCACACTTACGTTTCTGTGTGCTGCCTCCCCACCTCCTGCGATAGCTTGAAATAAGGTTTTTAAAACGTTTGCGTCTGGGGTCCAGAGCTTGTCACAAGTGCTCCTGTTTCCTCTCCAGTAACTATCGTCCTGTTTCCTGTCTCGCTGCAGGTTCCAACTATGGGAGCCCGCGCCCCGCTCACGCCAACATGAATGCCAACGCGGCCGCGGGACTGGCCCCCGAGCACATCCCCACGCCGGGGGCGGCCCTGTCCTGGCAGGCGGCCATCGACGCGGCCCGGCAGGCCAAGCTGATGGGCAGTGGGGGCAACGCCACCATCTCCACAATCAGCTCCACGCAGCGCAAGCGGCAGCAGTACGGGAAGCCCAAGAAGCAGGGCAGCACGACTGCCACACGCCCGCCCCGGGCCCTGCTCTGCCTGACCTTGAAGAACCCCATCCGGAGGGCGTGCATCAGCATCGTGGAGTGGAAATATCCTTTGTGCTCTGGGCGGGGCAGGGTGCTCCTGGGGCCAGCCCCCCGAGGCTTGCTGGGCAGCGGGGTGTGTCAGCAGTGCTGAGCTACAGACGGGTCCTCAGACCTACTGCGTCTGCCTCACTGGGGTGCCGGGAAATGCGGAGTTCTAGGCCCCGCCCTAGACGGGATGAATCAGAATCTCTGGGGACAGGACGGGGCCCAGCAGTCTGCTTGTATCTGCTGCCCTCATACTCCCCCCGCCCCATATAATAAGCAACATTTGCAAAAACGAGGCTGGGAGGTTATGGAATGGCATCTCACAAAGCCTGTGCAGGGATTCACGCATGCAGGGTTAACAGTCATCACGTGCTTCGTAACCACCTTTCCCCCCTATGCCGTGGCGCTGGGAGAGTGTCCTGGGTGAAGGAGCCAAGGAGGTGAACAGTAGCCTCAGTGACCCCGGCTCTTGGCTCTCGTGAGAATCACCTGGAGGGTTTTAACAGACTATAGTCGACTGAGCTCCACCCAGGCAATTTGAAACCCCTCAGGCCCTGCGCGGTAGCTCAGGCCTGTAATCCCAGCACTTTGGGAGGATGAGATGGGAGGATCGCTTGAGCCCTTGAGCCCAGGAGTTCAAGGCTACAGTGAGCTATAATCGAGCCACTACATTCCAACCTGGGCAACGGAGCAAGACCCTGTCTCAAAAAAATTAAAAAAAAAAAACCGAAAGACAAAAAGCAGCGAATGGGACTTTGAATGGCTTTGAAGGTTGGGCTTGCTCACTGTGGAACTGCAAGCCCCTTAACACTGTGAGGATCACGGGCTTACGGAGGTTGGATAGGACCTTAAAGATCCACAGGTCCACCCCGACTTCCGTCAGTGAAGAAATCGAGCCCCACAGGAGAGACTCTCCTGGGTCACGTGGTCAGTGACAGCTGGGACTAGAATCCTGACACTCGCCGCTGGGCATCTTTGCAGTGAGATTTCGTGCAGCAGGCTACCACGTCCCTGTAGGTTCGGATAGGAATGTTAGGTTTCAGTAATGAGTTTCCATGGAATGATTTAAAAGTCTTAGGCACTGGTTGAAGGAAGATGACCTGGATATGAAAGAAAGTTTCTGTTTAACAAGAAATATTAGTTCTAAAAATGTTTGAGTCTCTCAACTCAAAAGTAACTTTAACAGAATGCAGTTCAAATTAAGTAGCTGCTGCCACCTGGCAGTGTGTCCTGAGTGTCCAAGGTGGTTTCGGTCCCCAGATGGCTGGGCAAGAGGCTCGGCTGTGGTCAGCCCCATCAGGTTGCTTGTATGGCTGCTTGCGGCAGAAATGTGGTGGGGGAGAGCTGGGGGGCCCTGCAGGTAAGGCACCCCCAGAGAGGAGGGCTGTGAGGCCCAGAGAAGCCAAAGAACTTGCCCTAAATCACACAGGTGGCAGTTGACAGAGCTCGTTTCAAATCCAGATTCCCCTGAACCCTAAATCCGTGCACTTCCCACACCCTGCGTGCCCGTAGTACTAGGCAGGACGAGGTAGGACCAGAGGTACTAGGGTGGATGTTCAGGGGGCGCGGTGGGACCTGGATCTGGGGCCTGAACGTCCACTGCCTGGGCGCTGCAGCCACCCCTCCTAGGGGAAAGTCCTTTCCTCCTGGAGGAGAGGAAGTGACCCAGCCTCAGCAGTGATAGTGGGTGGCATTCCCAGATTGCCCAGGAAGTGCGGCTGGACGGGTACAGAGATAGCCTGCGTGCTAGCCAGGCAGTTTTTCTTGAAAAAGTAGGATCCGACGCTGTCATTAGGAAGAGAAGGCAGTTGAAAAATCGATCCGTGCCTCACAGGGTGACACAGAGCGCTTCCAGGGCTTGCCTGGGTTCTCCGTTTTTAGCTGGTGGCTTTTCTTATCTGCCCGATTCGTTTCCTTACTCATTATCTTCTGCGGCCTTAGTCCCGTGCTTCAGCATAAGGTGAAGGATGCATGGCCGGCACGGAGGAGGTGGGGGGCTGAAAGCAGGAGAAACATCCTGAGCTTAGCCGTACCCCGCTTTGGTGGTGGCAGTGCAAGGCCATCTGAGGGGTGGCTGCACGGAGATCTGGCTCGGTTGGCTTGTTGCGCCCTTGCGCTGGCGCTGGCGGGGAGAGCACAGGGCAGCAGCCTCCAGGCTGAGTGTCGCTTTCCTAAGCAGGTGGGAGGAGGTTTGAGAGGCAAGAGTTGGGAGGGCTAAAAGAACCGACTTCCTAAGAATGCTTCAGGGTTCCTTTAGAGGAGATCAGGGTAGAGTCGTCCTTAGAAACTCAGACTCCAGAGCCAGACTGCCCGCGTTTGGGTCCCATCCTACCACTAGCTGCGTGACCTTAGACAGGTTAACGTGACTGTTCTGTGCCTCAGTTTCCTCATTTAGGTAGTGGGGCCAGGGTGTTGCGTAGAGAAGGGAGAACAGAACCCAGCCCTGCGCAGGCTCTGAGCAGACATTAGCTCTGTCCTCGCCGTCATCGTCCCCGGCACCAGCGTCAGCTCCCGCCTCCGTGGCTGGCTCCTGTTCAGCGCAAGGGCAGCAGGGTTAAGAGCCCGGGCAGTTGGTCTGGGTCGTGGTCCTGCTCTGCTGTTTGCCAGAGTGGGGCCCTGGGCAGGTTGTTTTACTTTGTGCACCTGTGAAGTTGGGAGGTTGGACGGGTCCGCTGTGGGCCACTGGTTTCGCCATGGAGGCACACGTAGGAAACGACACCTGTGTGAGCCATGCTGGGTTCGTGGGGCCTCGGGTACCCCTAGGGCTGAGGGGGTCGGTTGCTAAGATGGTCACTCAGCCTCCTCCCAGTGCCGGGGTGCGCTGTGGACACAAGTCAGAGGCTGCCTGTGGCGGGGAATGGACGCTGCACTTGGCGGTCAGGAAACTGGGTTCTAGTCCTGGCTGGTCATTGACCTGCTGTGGCGCCTTGGGAAAGTTTCTCAGGTGCTCTGGGCCTTGGAGCGTTGGGCTAGATAATCTCTAAGATCTCTTCCTTCCTCCAAATTCATTAACTTTGTGAATATGGATTTCCCTGGGAGAATTAAGTGGATCCTTTCACCCAGTAATTTCCATCCTTCCTCCTCTTCCTCCAGGCTGGGAACTCGGCAGTGGGTTGGGCGGGGCCGTTCCTGTGACGCTTCCCCTTTCGGGCCTTCAGCTGTGAGCGTGGGGTGGGTCTCGCTGGAAGAGGTATTATCGCATTAGCTCATTTTTCTCCTGAGAGCGTATCTTGCCCCGATGATTTGATGGAGAAATCAGGGCACGGAACCTCAGCGCGCCCTGCTCCTGGGGAGTGAGCCTCAGGCTGCCTCCCAGAGCCCGGCACACAGCAGCGGGGGGTGCGGAGGACCTGGACCGTCGCCTTGGCCGCTGATGGCAGGGCCTCCACGGACCACGGCAGCTTACGGCCCTACACGTCCCCGCGAGGCCGAGCCTTGGGGGGAGGTGGCCGCCCTCCTCCAGATACGCAGTACACTTCCTGCCACGCCTTTGGGGTCCTGAGCTCCCCAGCCAGGCTTTGGGTTCTCTGGAAGATATCAGAAAATGAAGGAAAAGAAAAAAAATACCACACTTAACTTTAGTTTAAAAGATTAAAAATAAAATCTCCGAATTTCAATGAAAAACGTGGAGAGTGGCCCCATCTCACAACCCCGTCCCACCCTGTCTCCCATCCCGGGTGGTCCTGGGTCCTCCCTGGGGGCGCAGGGTGCCTGGGGCAGGCACTGCTCTTTAGAAGGAACCCCAGGCACACACGGGGGAGAATGAAGTCAAATGCAAACTAAGTAAATAAAAGAAGGGGAAAAAAGTTTTTAGAAATCTGTGTTTACTCTGGCACGCGACTGGCCTCCACTGCTTTTGACATATTAGGGAAAATTTTGGCGGGGACCCACTAGGAGCACTTAAAAAGGCATATGTTTCTTTTCAGAATACAAGGGGCTTGGAATGTATTGTTTAAACAAAATTCTTATGAATCTTTGATGCATTTTTAAAAAAATACATAGATGTATGTTTGTTTCTTTTGTGCTTTCTTTAGCATTAACTTCCTTAACTCCCTTCCTCAGACCATTTGAAATAATTATTTTACTGACTATTTTTGCCAATTGTGTGGCCTTAGCGATCTATATTCCCTTCCCAGAAGATGATTCCAACGCCACCAATTCCAACCTGGTAAGTCCACCATCCTCAAGCCTCTGCTTTTCCTGCTCGATGGAGAACTGGGCTTGGGTCACATGGATCCAAGTTGCGATGTGGGAGAAAGGCGAGAGGTGTGTTTGGCGTGTGCAAAAGCCCCGCAGGGCTCAGATCCTGAGCGCTATTTTGCTCCTCATTCAAATCAGCACCTGTCTTATCATCCTGTTTTCCAAAAGAATATTCCAGTTAGGTGGCAGTGAGCTCTGTGTGTGTGTGTGTGTGGGCGTGTGTGTGTTTCGAGTAGCAGATCCTGTGCGTGTTACAAAATGTGCTGCGTAAGTTTTGAGTACAGGTGTTTGCCGGAGTGAGCATTTATTCTTGGATCCTTTTTATGGTATTTATTTTAAATGCCTTTGTTCCATTGGTAGGGTTTGCTCAGGTGATCCGATCATCACTGCACGATAAATAATTTCTAGGAAGCTTTTTGGAAAGTTTGCTTTTGTAGCCAAGATGTATTATTGAGTTAAAAAGGCTTTATTTTCTGGGGAAAGGCGGCTTTCCATTTGGATTGTTGAGAGGCCAGTGCTGGCAATTTGGGTTTAGAATTTGTCCATGGAAAAAGTGGAGAGCGTGTTTACTTTTGGCTGAGCATGAAGTCATTACAGAGGCCTTTGCTCCGTCTGGGCATGTGAGGAAAAGAGCTCTGGAATGCAGTTGGCAAAATTAGGGCACTCCAGGATGCCTTCGCTACAGGCCGGAGGAAAATCCCGTCTCTCCCCCTCCGTTGCAAAGACACCATTGCTTTTCACGTGATTTCCACAAAGTGTGTTTGGTCACCAAAGCCACCATCGTCGGCACCTTCCTCTGATTAGCGAGGTGGGACTGTCTGATTATAGGATTCTCCTTCTCACTGCTGCTGGCTGCGGATGCCATAGTGGGTAGTTCTTGTGTTTTGTAACGTTTGACTTTTCCTTTGGCCCTTTCAGCGAATAAGTCCAATGCACGTTTTAAACTTCTCTGTCATTTTCCCAGTTTTCACAGTTAGCTGCTGATCCGGATCTGTGTTAGGTGAGGTGTCCAGTGTGTGCGAGGCGGCTGCGTCTTATGGCTTGGGGTTGGCTGTGTGCTGGGGACAAGTTCCAAAGGTTTCAAAGCTGGGCAGTGAGCACTGAGTGACGATGTGTTGGGAGTCAGTGGGCAGAGTGTTAGATGTGGACCACGAGGCATGACCTTGTCTCTTAATGGGCAAGAAATGTTTACTGTGTCAAGGTAAGTACATGAGAAATGTCTCCCCAATGCAGAACATCCTTCCATGGGTCCTGCTGCTTCTCTGTGTGTCCACCGCCCTCCCCGCCACGGTCCTCTGTCTCCCTGCAGCTTAGCACTTGATCTGCACCTTTTAAAAAGGAGCTCTGGTTACAAATGGAATCCATGTCTTGTTCCTAAGCCAGTGAAGCTTTGTGCCCAAGCAATGGCAAAGTGGGCAGATTAGTTGGTTTATCTTGGGCCGCAGAGATGGCCACGCAGCAGCCCCGGCAGCCCACGGTTTCTAGGAGGAGCAGGGCCGCTGGGTTGCTGAGGCAGAGCGGAGCCCTGGGCTGGCCAAGACCGCTGGCCCTGTACCTCCTGGAGGCGGAGGGGCTGCTGGGAGAGCACAGACGGTCACCGTGGACTCGTCCAGGAGCTGGAGAGAGGTTGCCGGGTACAGATGGTGTGGGAGGGACAGTGCTTTTTAAAAATCCCACCACAGAGTGATGGAGGTGGTCTGATGATGGCAATGGTTGCACAACTGTGTGACTTTACTAAAAATCATTGACTCGTGTACTTCCCATGGGTGGATTTTATGGTACGTGAGTGAAGCCCTAATAAAGCTGCGGGTCTGACTTTCCCATCCTAGTCATTCCACAGTGTCATGCCTTCCCTAGGACAGTGATGCCACCAACCGAATGGGGGGAGGGGAGGTGGTAGTCAGGGGTGTTAGAAAACCCCCAGAGAAACAAACAAACACAAGCTCACTTCAGCTGATAGATCAGAATATCATTCTGCTCCGTGGAGATAATGCTGTGGGGGTCACGATCCGGGCTCTCCTCCTCCTCGTTCTCCGCAGCATCTCACCTGTCAAATGCCCCTCGTTTGAAACACTTTCACCCCTTCTTCTTCTAGCTTCTCTTCTTGCTTCTCTAGGAACTTTTACCAGGTTTCTATCCCGGGCCCTCTGATTTCGTTTCCCTGTAATCTCCCCCTGGTGAGCTCATCACTGTCTACAAACCGAAGTTCCTTTCCTAGGTAAATTATTCCTAAGACGTACACCTCGAGCTCTAAGCTCTTTCCGTTAGGGAGGCCTGTGGACAAGTGTAGCGGCTCCCGAAACCACCTATCATTGCAGCCCATGCTGAGTGCAGCCCTCGGTGGGTCTGATTCAGATTTAGTAGTTTGGGGGCATGGTATGGAAATGGACATTGTAAAAAATTCCTCATAGGGGTGCTAATGATTAATCCGATTTGGGAGCTACCGGCCTCTTGAATAGGGCAAAATTTGAGTTGGACAGACCTGAGTTTGAATCTTGGCTTCACTACTTTGAAAGTCTGGATCTTAACCTCAAGTTAGTGAGTTTTTCTGAACCTCAGTTCCCCGCCTGTAAAAATGGAGGTGATACTAGGTCAGGGGTGCGGGGAGAGCAGGGCAACAGTGAAGTGCCGGCACGGTTGGGCGAACGGTTACATGTGCCGGGATGTCTTGCGGATGCCTAAACAAGCCCCAGATTGAAGTCATCCTCTCTCCCACCGCACAGCCTGTCCCCCAAGAGAAAACAGAATCAACCCCAAGGGGACTGCTCCTCTTTGCCCTTGGCTGGGCGGGGAGTGTGGCTGGTCTTGCTGTCACTCAGAGTCACCGCTGACATCTTCTTCCCTCTCCACGCCCACTGAGCAGGCATCCAGTTCTTGGGATTTTAATTGCAATATATCACATTTAGCTTCCTTTCTGTTCCCAGAGTCACTGGTTAAACCTTCTGTACCTTTGTTTTTTAATCTGTAAAATGGAAATAGTAACGGAGTCTACCTTGTAGGGTTGCTGTGAAGATTAAATGAGTCGAAATACATAAAGTTCTTAGAAGAGTACCATGGTAGAGGCTAAGTGTTGAGTCCTGTTCACGTTGGGTGTTATTGTTGTCATTGTCATCCTTGTCACCCGACCCAGGCCCCATTGCCTCCTTCCTGGGTGCTCCCTCTGGTCTGTCTCTAGTCCCCCCCCCCCACCGGTCCCTCTCGTGCTTGCGCAGCCATGGGGCACACATCCACACCCAGAGCCGGGCACCATGCTCGGGATACTTCAGGAGGCAGAGCCGGAGACTGACAGGGAGGAGGAACATATGGACAGATGTTTGCGAATAGTGAAAGATCTCACGGGCGGTCAGGTGTTGGGGAGGAAGGCCTGACCCGTGTTGCTGGTGGGAAGGGAATAGCAGCTGGTTTCGCATACGACGACATATTTGAGTTGCATCTCTCAGTAAGAGGTGATTTCCAGGCCGAAAGAGACATTTCAGGCTAAGATGTGCCCACATGCAAAGGTCCTGCAGTCGGTCTCTGCCTGACCTGAGGCAGGGGTGCTGGTTCGAGGGAGTGAGTGGAGCTCACTGGCCCGGACACACAGCTGGCTGCCCTGTGGGGCGTCGGGAGGCCGCTCTTGCTGGGTGAGGAAGGTGGCCCAGTCGGAGGCCTCAGCCGTGAAGAGCAAGAGAAACCTTGTTAGATTCCGCGTGACAGTGACAGCAGGGTTGGGGGGCGGTGGTTTAGGGGGAGGCTTGCCTGGCCTCGTGGCCAGCTGGGTATCGTGGACGAAGGAGAGGACTGACTCCCAGGACGGTTATGTGGGGAATAGGTCAGGAGAAGGACTTCAGGAAGAAGGTCACGCTGACGGGACAGGGAATGATGTGGACAATCAGGGATTGTTAAGTGAGCAGCCCACGGAACAGGTGGGTGGACATGTCCCATGGGCAGCCAGCAGGGCCTGGACCCCGAGAGACAGTTCATGCTGAGGACGGAGACTCGGGGGTAACAGGAGGGAGACAGAGAGGAAGCTCTGGGCATGGTCCAGAGCCACTGCAACAGGAGGGGACAGGAGGGGAAGGCGACGCCATACCCTGGAGAGGGTGGAGGAGGAAGGCTTGACCTGAGAGGTAGGAGGGGAAATCGCCAAGCGTGGTCTCAGATGCTAAGGGAACAGAGAGTTTGAAAATATAAGAGAGAGACTGGTTGGTAGTTTAAAAACATGTCTTTGCAGCAACACAAGGCTGATGACGAGAGGGTTGGCCCGAGGACGAGAAGAGCTGAGCTCAAGGCCAAAACTAGGAGGCCTTGAAGTGGCAGGTGCACAATAATGATTTCCTGAACCGTCCCTTTGTCGTGCTGGAACGGGACTCTCCAAATCATTTAGGTGTTCCCAAAATGAAGCTTCAGAATCCCCCTATTAGTTTTATAGCTTTTTTCAAAAAATAAGGAACTGCGATTTCAGAGTCCTGCTCTGAGAAATAGCGCAGGCGGGATGACGCGGCACCCGTGGCCGGGGCTCCCAAAGCTCCGTGGCCCGAGACCCGTGTAGACGGCAGGTGAAATGCACCATCCCAGGCTCTTCCCCAGAGGTTCCGATTCGTGTGTCTGGTGTGGGCTCCGCTGGTGGTTCTGATGCAGGTGATCCCAGACTGTTCCTTGAGAACAGTGACCCAGAGTGATCCCCAGCGTGGGGCTGGACCCACCTCAGCTCCCCCTGCAGTCTGCTCTGTCTCCCCCCAAGCTCCCCGCGCCGGAGGATCCAGAGAGAAAGACAACAGATGTCAGCTGCCGAGAGCTTTCCCACCCTGCTGGGCTCCAGAACACGCTGTTTAGCCGGGCACACTCAGGCGGTCGCGGGCTAGGAAGGTGTCTTCTGTTCACGCACACTTGCGATGCACATCTGTGCTTGCTCCTGCGTGGCCTCGCCTTTCTCCCGCCTACTTGATTTAATCCCCATTTATTTTTCTAACACTTCGCTTTTTTCTCTTTCCAAAAGATGAAAAATACTCCAGAATAGAGTTTTGTTTTTAAGATCTTTCTCTTATTGTTTTATAGTAAAAGTCTGTTTGTTTTATGCCCAGCTAACATACACTTTTGCACCAAAAATCATCTTTCTTATCTTTTCCTCCTGCGAGTGAATCATAATAAAACCTGGATCGTTCCATTCTGTATATTCACAATCCTGTTACTGGCAGTGCCACCTACTACGCGGCGCATCGTTTATAATACAGCCACTGTAAACCTCGTCTGCCAATGGCCGTGGCCCGTGGGTAAGTTCCGCGATGTCTGTTGACCGCTCTGCACACAGGGCAGACTCAGTGTGTGGGAAACTCCCTGTTCTTTGCAAACGCTGAAGTCCACAAAGACTTGGCTTGAGTTGCAATATTAAGAGAATATATTTGGCGTTTGACCTTGTGCAGAGAACAGTGCTGTGTGCTTTCTGGAGCAAGAGCCAGGCTTGAAATGGAGGTGGAGAGGAGAGGGGAAGAGGCCAGAGAAGAGATTGTCTTTGGGCTGGGCTTTGCTCGGGGGCTGTGAGAGGCAGAGCAGCACCGTAACCTGGTCTAGAGGACTGAGAGAGTTAATGTGTATGAAATACATAGGACGGTGTCTGGCACAGGCGCATGTGTCCCTTAGAACTCAAAAGCAGAAGCTGACGGCCCTTCTCCGTCCGCTCCCGGGGGCTAAGTCAGAATCAATGGCACCTCGTCCTAGTTTTTGCCCCAGAAGGCTGGGAGAAGGGATGAAAATGCTGTGTTTGCTGGCAGCTCCAATCCAGCAAGATAGTGTTTTGTGATTATATGGGGAGAGGAACAGAGACCCACTTACAGCGAAAGAAGAACCCCAGAGGGAGAGCACTGGATAGGTCATCTGGGGGACCCCATTCCCCACCCCACAGCGTGTCTTGGGCCAGCCCACTCAGAAAGTGTATGAGGCACTGTGAGGTTGAGGCCCCCCATTCCCAGGCAGTGCTGAGTTGGACACCCTACTTGGTCCTGCATTTGGACACCACAGGCTCTGAGCTGAGCCTGAGTCCTGCCCTTGTCACCCCCGGCTCTGAGAGAGGCATGCTCTGAGCAGTGAGCAGTGTTGCCGGTTTGGGATTCCCTCGTCCTCCTGCAGGGAGCTGTGATTTCTTTTATCGTTAGGTTTGTCTAAGAGTAAGAAATCTTTTTATGAGGCTTTCATGCATCAGCAGTAATGATCGTACTGAAACGAGATTTACTATTGCTATCTCCTAAGTGTTGTCCTAATGCATCACACACACACACTTTGCAGCAATGCTAGGGTTGTAAGATACCCTAATAGATAATCGCAAGGAACAAACCACATAGCTACCGTGCCACGTAGGAACACCGTCTCCCGTGCAGTGCAGTGGGGGGGCAGGGGCAGGGAGGCAGCAGTGGAGAGAATTCTAGGTGAGAGAATCAGCCTGACACAGTGCACTGGGAGAGTGCTTCTGAGGCGCCGGGTTGCAGTTGAACTGGTCTGCGTGGGACCTGGGAGTGGGTATGTCTTAAAAGCTACACTGGAGCCAGGGCTGCAGGCATGGACCTAGGAAGAGAGACCTGAACTGTGTGGCCGTAGGTCAGTCACTTAATCTCTCTGTTCGTATGTCCTCTGGCAAGTGGGAGTAATAATACCTGCTTCGTCATCATAATTACCTTTACTGAGTGACCACCCGGTGCCAGTGCTTTGCACGCAATATTCCTACAACTGTAAAGTGTAGGTTCTGTTTCTTTGTGTGTTTAAGGGTACAGATGGTCTTGATCTTGTTCGCTGCTGTGTCCACAGTGCTTTGGGCAGTTCCTGGCACATGTAAGGCTCTAGGTGAGTGAGTGTTGAGTGAGTGAATGAACCTGCCAGGTGTTGTCTCTTTATTTTAGATGAGGAAGTAAAATGTCAGAGAAGTAAAGTGACATCACGAGCCGGGGGCAGAGCTTGCATTTGAACTCAGGACTGTATGAAACCGTAGGTTGGGTTCTTTGCTCTGTTCCTTGGAATGCGCAGGGTCGCTGTGAGGGTTCAGTGAGGTAGAAGCAAAGTGTTTCAAAGATCAAATAATCTGTAGCAGTACTAACAGGTATTTAAAAACAGGTGTTAACAAACTTGGTTCTGTTGCAAAATAAATTCAGTAAATGCCAGGTTAACCAGAGTTAAATAAACTACTGTAAGACTTCTTCAAGCCTTTAACACAGTAACAACAGACACTATTTATGAGTTCGTATCACGTGCAGATGTTGTCCTAAGTGCTTTGTGTATAATGAGTGCATTTAAACATCATACTAATCCTATGACATGGATGCTGTTACCCCATTTTATGGATGAGGACACCGAAGCTCAGAAAACGTAAATAATTTGTGAAATAATGTGTGAAACATAGCTGTGGAGTGGAGACACTGGCATGGAGATGCAGGCAGTAGGTCTCCAGACCTGTGTTCTTAGCCATCACGCTGCGGCCACCACCCTGTGAGAAGTGCCCCGTGACTGCCTGGATCAGGCAGAGGGTGCGTCCCCTTCCCAGCTCACACCATCACTGACACCTTGAGGAATGGTGTTCCTCAGACCTTACCTGTGGGTAAATGCCGCCCTGTAGAAATGCAGGGGTTTAAGACCACAGAGAGGAAAACTCTTGCCCCAAGAACCGATGCCATAGGAGAAAGGACGGAGCGGGGAACAGGATGGGGCGCGTTGCCAGGCTGGAGTAGGAGAGGAGGCCGGCAGGCACCACCTTCGGCCGAGACGGCAGTCATCTGGCTGGGGTTTGCGCTTGATCGCTTGATCGAATGGTCTAAACCCCAGGGTGCCTGGGGCAGTTGCTGGGCTCTGTGTTTACTTACTAAGCATTTCAGAGGGAGGGGAAGGCCTTGTCTGCCCTATGGTTGCCAACCGATGGGGTAAGAGGAGGTGATACTTTGAAGTCTAAATATGGTGACACCTCCTGTACCATTTTTATATACCTTTATTCATTTTGGGGGAAATGTTCCACATAAATTCACTTTTTATGTAATGGGACACTTTTCATGTACCAGACTCCTTGTAATTTAGGTATATGTGAAGAAAGTCTTTCTAGAATATAAAATACAAATCCCTGGATCCTTAAAAGAAAGATTCTGAACATATTTCATGCCATTTCTACGATGTGCGATCATTAGGAATTCAGTTATTGAACCTGCTGTAATACCGTGAAGCCCTCGGGAGAGCCAAGGAACCTCCAAATGGTTCCAGAACGTTATGATCTGAGAGCGATTTTGGACGTGTTTTTTGTACACCACCGTGTTGAGGTGTCTGCCCGCTCCAGTACCAGCCCTCTCCCGTGGGCCCAGAAACCAGATAACCGAGTCCCTTGCAGTTATGTGCAAAGTACGAGTGAATAGACTCTGATTGAAGACCTGCAAGGCTCACTTAGGATAAAGTGCATTAGCTTTAATTTATGGATTTTATAACATTGATTTTGGCTTCTCAGAAGCCCCCCCCCCCCGATTCCCTTTGTTCTCACTGGTCTCTGTGTGACTGAAGTTGTTGGATCGATGCCTTCCAACTGACACTGACGGCAGCAGCCACGGGGACACTTGTGCCCTGGCCCTGTTCTTAGCACATTGCATGCGTTAGCTCGTTCAGTCCTCTCGACAACCCCGTGAGACCTTCATTGTGATTGTAAGCATCCCATTTTGAAGATGAGGAAGAGGCGCAGGGAGATGAACTGACCGGGCCGAGGTCGCACGGCTGTGACGCAGTAGCGCTGGGATCCCGGCTCGGGCGTGCGGCTCGGAAGTGTCTCTTCACTGCCGCGGCGTGTGGCTTCCCTGGGGTGTAAGAGGGAGGGCATTTTGCTTAGAATGCAGTCCTTTAATTACGGGGCCCTCGGCCCGAGTGTATGTGGCGCATGTGGTCTGTCCCTACCGAGGGGCCCCGAGGGGCAGCAGTAGGGAACGCAGCTCCTCAGGCTGTATCCGCCCAGGAGAGTCTTAGGGGTGCCACACGGAGCTCTGGCCTGTGCCATTTGGGAAACGTGAGGCTGGACGGGACGGAGGCCTGAGAGGCTGACTTGGTTTTGAGGCCATATTTTCCCAGGGACCAGTGATTCGTAGTAGTCGAGATCTTCAAACAGGCCCCTAGATGAGACTCTCTGGTCGGGGGGAGGGGGACTCAGGATCGGCCCAGCTTCCTGGGATGAAGGAAACCTTCAGAACCTTCTCGTGGACTCAGTCGTCGGAAGCAGTTCCTGGGAGCTACCTGGGTCTGCACGTGAACTTGGGCCCTTCTCGGGATCCCAGTCAGTACTGGTCTGGTGGCAGGGCCAGGAATGTCAGATGTGGTGAGAGCCACACCCCTTCCATGGCGTAAGGCCGCGCTGGGAATGCCTGAGCGTCCCCAGCCCTGTTGGCGACGTGGAGACGTGTAGAGCCACGTGGCCTGAATGCTAGGCGTGGGCTGGGTCGCACGGTCCTGGGTTCTGGTTCCGGCTCTGCCTCTGGCTAGCAGCATGGCTTTGGTGCTTCACTTCGCTGGACTTGTGATTTCTCAGGTGTGAAATAAAGATAGTAATTCCTACCTCACTGAGTCCCAGCAAGGGCAAATGAGAGGATATATAGAAATGTTCTGGAAAATGCGAAGTGCCATATAAACGTAGGGACATTATCACGGTAACCATTGTTACTGTTGTTATTAAGACTAGACAGATATATTCTGGCTCTAAAATATTGATCCTTTTTTTTCTGGCACATTCCTCTGTGAACCTTTTCCCTCAAACTCCTCTCAAGATAACTTAGAGATCTAAGCGAAAGAACTAAAAGCCAAGTTCCAAATTTAGTTCCTGACCTTTCCGAGATGGATGGTGAGTGGTGTGGCCGGAACCTGCCTGCTGCCGGGAGCCCAGCTGGGCCCTGGGAGCCTGGGAACGCGGCGGGAGCGGCCCATCCGCACAGCGCGTGCTGGGAGCCCAGCCCGTCCCCTTGTTTTCCCACTGGCCTGGTTTGACTCTGGCGCAGCTGAGCGCAGCTTTTCCGTGGCTCCTTTAGCGCTGCCCTGCGACTTGCAAAGCCTTCCTCAGATGCACAGCAGAATGACGAGAGGACTCTGAGCTTCTCTCTCCAGGCTTGTGGGCACACGGTCAGAAACGAGGCGTGGGAAAGGCTCTCTCTCCGGTGTCTCTGAGTCCTGAGGAGCAGGGTCAGTCCTCAAGGATAAGGAGGGGGCATGTCCGGGAGGACCCTCAGGGCTGCGCGGGGCTTCTGCAGGGCTGACTGGACGTGCCATGGTGCTCACGGCCTGAGCAGTCTCAGCAGGACCAGGGAGCACGAGCCTCGGCAGCCTGTGCTTGCAGACTATTCTGGTTGTGCGGGCGAAGACAGGTGGCAGATGTTATGCTCGACAGCTGGGCTATGGGCACAGCTCAAAAGGCAGCTGGGTTTGAGCCATGGCAGTGGGGCGAGTTGCTGGGGATGGGCCTCAGGGGAGAAGGCGCTGAAGGCCAGGACCCGACTCCGAGTCCACCTGTGCCAGACTGACGCGAGAGAGTGGGCGAGAGCGTGACCACCAGCGGGCCGGGGTAACTTCCCCTCCCCGCCCATGGGAGGAGCGCTCCGAAGGTTGGCCGGAGAGGGCCGAACTCAGCATGGCCTTTCAGCTCAGCTCTTCACTGCCCCTGGCTGCTGCGTGGGTGGCTACATGCAGTGGCATAACAGGCCGGATCTCCAGCTGACTCGCTGGGAGCCTTGTTGGAGCTGGTTTCCTTCGGACTCTGAGCTGCTGGCCTGGGGAGAGTGTTTTGGGTGGGGCCAGAGGAGGAATAAAAGAATACAGGCGCGGGGAAGTGGGTAGCCTTGGTCTGCAGGCTTGCCCTGCCAGCCGAATTCTCAGATGGCCCCAGTGGCCCACACCCTCACGCAGTCCCTTCGCCTCGGTGTGGCTGGTCCCATGAATATGATGGGGTATCTCTCTCATGGTTAGGTTAGCACAGTGGACTTTAAGAAGGGGGAGAAATGGAAGGGGGCAGGGTCTGCCTAATCAGGAGGTCCCTTAAAAGGGACTGAGCTCTTCCTGGAGAAAAAGATTCCAAGTACACAGGGATTTGATGCATGAGAAGTTCTCCATTGCTGGTGTTTAAGGTGAGGGGCCGTGTGGCAAGGGTCTGAGCATGGCTTCTAGGAGCTGAGACCGACCCGCCAAGAATTCATTCTGCCAACAGTCGCAAGAGCTTGGAAGAGGACTCCAAGTTCCAGATGACAACGCAGCCGGCTGGCCCCTGACTTTGTCCTTGAGACACTGGGGTGGGGCACTCAGCTACGCCGTGCCTGCACTTCTGACTTACGGGACTGCGGGCTGACCAGTGGGCTCTGTTTGAAGCTGCTGAGTTTGTGGTCATTTGTTTTCCACGGTTGAGAACCAGTACGCACTCTCCACGCCCGTCCAGCGTTCCCACCCCACGGCGCTGCGCTCGGGTGGGGCTCCCTTCACTTGGGGGCTTTTGCTCACGTCGCTCCCTGGTGTTCATTGTTACCTCCACTTCACCAGGCTAAGTGCTGCTGGTGGACTTCACTTTCTCTGTCCTTCCCTGACCCCTGGAAATCAACTTTATTTATTCATTCCCCCACTGACTGTTGTTCATCCCAGGGCTCAGGTAGAAATGACCCTTGCAGGAAGTTTTCTCTAATCTGCCATGGCTGGCTTTGGTACTGTTCTCCACGTTTCTGTAGTGTGTGGATATCTCTGTCCTGGCACTTTTAGTCCCCTGTTTACTTGTATGTGTCTCTTGTATTAGTTTCCTAGGGCTGCCGTAACAACATACCACACATTTGGTGGCTAAAACAACAGAAATGTATTGCTTCACAGTTCTGGAGGCCGTAATTCTGAAATCCACGTGTCAGTAGGGATGGTTCCTGCTGGGCGCTCTGAGGGGGCTCTGCTCCAGGCTTCTGGTGCTGCTGGCAATGCTCTGTGACCCTCGGCTTCTGGACACATCACTCCAGTCTCTGCCTCCATCCTCCCATGGCATTCTCTCCTGAGCGTCTGTCTCTCTGTGTACAAATTCCCTTCCTCTTAGAAGGACACCGGTCTTTCGATTAAGGCTAATCCACCCCACTCCACGTAACCTCATTTTAACATGACTCCATCTGCAAAGACTATTTCCCAGTAAAGTCAGGCTCACAGGTATGGTGGTTGGGACGTGAACATACCTTCTGCAGGGACAGCACTCACTAGCAGTCAGCTCTGCACGAGCGGGGATCACATCCACCCGGCATCCAGCACAGCGCCTGGAACATAGCAGGGGCCTCGCACACTCTGCTGAGTGCCTGGCTGGACTGGTGGAGGGAGCGCTTCCGAGGGAAAGGCAAGCAGGTCCCGACGGTGCCGTCGCTCCTTCCCTGTTAGCTCCTGGCAGGGTGGGCTCCCCGTTTTACGGCAGAGCCGCCTGAGGGACAGTGGCTTGTTCAGCAGAGGAGGTGTCCTGCATCCCTGAGGGTCTCAGGTTTTGGCTCACTCCTGCACCTCGGCCCTGACTCTTCCCCTCTTCTCCGCCTCTTCCGCCCACTAGCCTGAGACACGCACCCAAAGGAGGGGAAAATGCGAATGAGAGCTGGAGTTCCATGGCAGAGGTGGTGCTCCCAGCCACAGCAATCCCAGGGAGCGAGATGGAGGGGCAACCTGCCAGACCACCAGTATGGAGCCCTGGCTTTTTTCTTCCAGGTCGCCAGGCACTGTGGCTGGCCGTTCAGGGAGGGGCTGGCCTCTTCCCCCGGGTGCTCAGGGCACTGTGAGTCAGGTTTGGCAGAGATCTCAGCAGGGACTTATCTGTGCCAGGGTTCAGTCCAAACAGGGAGAGTAGGTCTCAGGGGTGACTTAGCCAGCCTGTTTCACACTCTTTTTTTTTTCCCCCGACAGAGTCTTGCTTTGTCACTTGGGCTGGAGTGCAGTGGTGTCATCATAGCTCATTGCAACCTCAAACTGCTGGGCTCAAGTGATCCTCCTGCCTCAGCCTCCCAAAGTGCTAGGATTACAGGCGTGAGCCACTGCACCTTGTTCCACACTCTTTAAGGGGCGTCCCTCTCTGTCGACCTCTTGCTCATGCCTATGTGACCAGATCTATCCCATAACCAGAGAATCTCTGTCCTGGGACAGGGACAGGCTCCAGTTCACTCTGAACAGTCACAGCAGATTGATGATTTGGGGAATATTCTGGAGACAGTCCCAGCAAAAAGATCCATCCTTCACGACTATGGGGCGATTTCTTTGGGATTGCAAACAAGGGGCTCCTAGTCACTCTTGATTCGGACTTTGTTCTTAGCTTGGTTCCTGAAACATAGAAGGCACTGAATAAATATTTGCTGAGTAAATAACTGGATGGATATGTGAAGAAGAGAAGTCGTGCGTGGACTGGGGGTTGTGGCGAGGCGAGAGGTCAGGACCCCCCATTCCACACCCTTCCCTGCTCCTCACCACTGGGTGACCTTGAGTGATCTTCACCTCTCTTGACGTCTGTGTGTTCAGTTTTCATAATCCAGCAGAGGATTGTATTGAGGTGATTCTTTTATGTTTTGCCTGTGTGGTTCTTTGCCTGATACATACATAGACCATTTGACTTGATATCAGTATATTCCTTCATGCACGCATCCAGTAAATATCGACGGCCTGCCATGTACCAGGCTAGGTGCCAGACATGCGGCACGCACAGAAACCAGGGTGCGCGGGGGCTCTGCCCTCATGGAGCTTCTGTCCTGTGGTGCCGGTCAGTAAGCAGCAAGGCAGGCTCGTAAACACCGTAATTGCAGAGTGCTAAGATACTGTGGAGGAAGCGCACGAGGCTATCGAGATGGAGGATTGCAGGGTGGGGGTGCACAGGCAGGGGGGTCTCTCCAGGAGGTGGTGCCGGGGCCAAGGTGTGGTGCTGAGAAGGTGCCAGCTGAGGGCAGACCTGGGGAGAGACCTGCGGGCAGAGGACGGTGGGGTGTGGGCCCGAGGTGAGTGAGGTGGAGAGATGGAGAGGTGGGCAGGGGCCGGGCCACAGGGACGAGGACGAGGGGTTTGGGTTTGTTCTGAGCGTGGTGGTGGCAGGTCTGTTAGCCTCCACGGGCCTCCAAGGGAGTGGGAAGTGTCGGGAGAGGGTAGAAAGCGAGCAGAGAAAGGTGAGGGTTTAGGGCTCCGAGAGCGATGGATGTGATCGCCAGGGGCTTGGGCAGAGCTCAGAAGGGAGCACTGGGAGGTGGGGCTGTCCTTTCTCGAAGGGGAGTCGGCCACGGAAACCTGTCAGGGGGACCTGTCAGAATGCCTCAGGGATGCGGAGACGGGGCTCTGAGGAGGGGACTTTCTAGGCTCTTCTCCGTGCACGGCGGTCTTGCCATTGAGCCTTCGTTTACCTAGCGACTTCCCTACACCCACGTTCACGAGGGGCCCTTCAGCCCTGCCACAGGGAACACACAGTCCTCTGCCCCTTTCAGGGGCACTGGCCCCGTGTGGCCGTGGCTGTCGGGGAGTGTGGAGACGGCTCTGCACGGCCTGGGCTCCGTACGACTGGGAGCGCGAGGGAGAGGGCAGCCTGCGTTCTCGAGCAGCCCGTCCTTCCCCGCGGCCCAGGGGCAGCGGTCAGCCTCACGGAAGCCGCGATAACCCAGCCAGAAGCCGGGCCAGCCCTTAGAAGGGACAGTGCTGGAAGGTGTCCATTCCTTTCCTTCGTGCCTTCACTTGGCACAGGACTCGGTGTAGGGGCGAGGTCTAGCTGGGGCGGCCACCGCCTGGCGTGTGGGTGCCTCGGGTGCACGAGTGCCCTCACGCGCAGCTCGGTGCGTGGCCTGCATTGCCCATCTCCTGCCACGGCCACGTGAGGTTGACCACGTTGTCACGTGCCGCATAACGATGTCCCGATCAATGGTGAACCACATAGGTGACGGTGGTCCCATAAGGTTATACTGAAACTGAGAAATTTCTGTCGTCTAGTGACTTCACGGCTTTCATAACGTGGTAGTGCAACACGTGACTCATGCGTCTTGGTGATGCCGTGTAGACAAACCTACTGTGCTGCCAGTCGTATCCAAGCCTGGCACCGGCGAGTGTGTGCAGTACGTCATACTCCATAATGACAGTGAGCGACGGCACTGGTTTATGTGTTTAATATACTGTTTATCGTCATTTTGGAGTATACTTCTACTTAGTAAAAGAAAGTTAACTGTAAAACAGCCTCAGGAAGGTCCTTCAGGAGGTATCCAGAAGGCATTGTTATCACGGGAGGTGACAGCTCCATGCATGTCACTGCCCCTGCAGGCCGACCCGTGGGACACGATGTGGAGGCGAAGACAGTGATGTTCATGACCCTGACCCTGCGTAGGCCTAGGCGGATGCGTGTGTTTGTGTCTTAGTTTTTAACAAAAAGTTTAAAAGTAAAAAATAATTATTAAAAATTTTAAAAAATAGAAAAAAGTATAGAAAAGACATAAAAAAGAAAATGTTTTTGTGTAGCTGTACAGTTTGTGTTTTAAGCTAAGTGTTATTACAAAAGAGTCAAAAAGTTAGTAAATTGAAAAATTTATAAAGTAAAAAAGTTACAGTAAGCTAAAGTTAATTTATTATTGAAGAAAGAAAATATTTTTACAAATTTAGTGTAGCCTAAGTGTGCAGTGTTTATAAAGTCTAGCGGACAGCAACGGCCTTCGCATTGACTCACCGCTTGCCCAGAGTGACTTCCAGTCCTGCAAGCTCCGTTCACGGTGAGAGCGCTATATGGGTGTACCACTTTTTATTTTTTATACCATGTTTTTTGCCGTACTTTTTCTATGTTTAGTGTGTTTGGATACACGAGAACTTAGCACTGTGTTCTACCTGCTGCAGTGTTCAGTACAGGGGCGTACAGGTTTGGTGCAGGGCGTTAGCCCACACCGTCCAGCCTGGGTGTGTAGTGGACCGTACCATCTAGGTGTGCGTAAGTTCCTCTGCCATGTTTGCTTAACGATGCATTTCTCACACTGTGTCCCTGTCATCAAGCATGGCTGGATTTGGGGGGAAATTTTACAGGACTTTGTTGAAAAGGCCATTAATGTGGGGTTTCCTGGCTTTTGTTGGGTGGTGGTACCTCATCCGGCTATGCGAAGTCTTACTCTGACTTTTCTCCCATTCCCGGCTCAATGCACTTCCTTTTGATTTGGCATTTCGTCTCTCCACCCCCACCAGCACCATGCTATTTATATGCCATCTGTATGCCGGAAGTTGTCTCTAGTTTACGTTTCAGTTGCCTAAAGACGTTTGACCACAAGCGTAAAATCACTGGTATTAGCCGGGTTAGTCAGTCCATCCAGGCAGAGATGAGCCGAGCCCTGCTCTGTTGCTGCTTGTGGCCAGCGCCACGGGGCATACAAGAGGGATGATCACGCCTGTGGAAATGCTGAGAACGCAGAACTGAGACAGATGGGAAATTGGGGGCTGTCTGTAGGATTCTGACTGTGACGTGATTGTCAGAAGGTCAGAAGGCACGGTCAGCAGGAGCTGGGGTAGGAGGAGAGGATGTCCTGGAAGAAGCCGGGCTTGAGTGAGTCCTGATGGATGGAGGAATTGGCTGCACGAGTGGGAGGAGTGAGGGGATTCCAGGTGAGGAAAGAGGGGTGCAGCTCCATGCAGGAGGCACCATTTTGACACATAAATACGGAATTTCACAGCAGTGCTGAAAACGCCTTGAAACACGTGCCCAGTCCCTGCTGCCACAGGACGACACCCTTCTGTCTAAGGGAGACAGGCATTCAGTCTCTGTTTAAATAATTAATGATCCTGTTATAACTAGCCTCCAAAATGTTTATGTTTTGGGTGTGACTATATTTGTTTTCAATTAATATTTTACTCAAGCTACTGAAAAAACAAAACCCAAACCAATGATCGTTTTATTGCTTAGAAGCAAGCAGGGGGGCCATCTGATGAAGATGACATTTTTTTTGAATTATGATTGAAAACATGTTTTAGGGTAGATTGTTTGTGTAGTTTTTCATGCTGCTGAAGTGGTCCCTAGACCATAAAACTTGAGACTTGCTGAATGAAAGGGATAAAAGAGTAAGGAGGAAAGTCTCCATGGGTCTGCTGCAAGTACAGCCACGCCTGTCGCCAGGGACCAGGAGGGGACTCTACGAGGAAAGGAAATGTACCCCAAGGGTAAAGAACTGAGCTAATTTTTCAACCCTCCACCACATCAGGAGCAGGTGGGGGGGCACTACATTGGAGAGATTGTTAAACAGAAAACTCAGTTAGGATGCAAAGAAATCGCGTGTGTTGGGAAGATGCTAAGCTGCTAAGGGCTGCTGCCTGTCGTTCTTCACCTATCAGGAAGATTTTAGATTCTCAGTTGCTAAAGTCACCCCCGCCCCGCCACCCCAAGGCTAATCTTTTCTAGTAAAGCTTGTTTATTTTGTTAAAAAAAAATTTGTTATAGTTAATTTATTCTTTTGGAATCAGGAGAATTTTCTGCCTGAAATTTTTTTTTTTTCATTTTCTCCAACGTAGGATTCTTGATTTCGGCCTTTTGGAGCTAAACAATGAGTCTTTGTTTACACCGGTGAGCCTTTGCTTGTGCTAGAGCTGTTTCGTCTCAGACATTGGTAGTTCTGTGAATTGAAATCAGCTCGTCTTAAACTTATGGATTCCTTTAGATTTGAAACCTATTTTTGGTTACATGTGTAGCTACAACACACTTCTGATTGCTGGTTTATTCATTTGTTTGCTTGTTCATTTATTTTTTTCATCATTTGCTCATTTGATCACCACTAATGTAGTTAATGTAGAGTGCCACTATGTACCAGGCCCTGGGCCAGGGGCATTCGGTTACAGAAGACATTGTACCTACTGGACTAAGTAGTTCACAAGCTTGCGGGAAAAACACTAGATTAATCTCTATTACTGTACATGTCAAGTATTGCCAAGTGCAGGCCTTGCTGGAAGGCATGAATTTTCCTGGCATTTGTCTTTCTTGCCTCAATTTGCCCGATAGTTCATGCTACGGATGTTTTAAAGACTGTGGAAGGCCCTGCAGTGCAGAGGAAAATGCTGATCTGAGACCAGAAGGCTCGCCTGACTCTCTGTCCTTGGGCAAGTCCCTTAACCTTTCTGAGCCTCAGTTTCCATCTGTTATTTAGGGCAAATTATACCTACTTGACTCTAAGGCTTTTTGTGGGGAGCATTATCTCATTAGAGATAATGCTTTTAAAAGCTCTTTGAAAATTGTGTAGTGTTATTCAAATGGAAAATATTGTTCCTTTTATTATTGAGTGCCCAATTGAACACCAGGGGCAGTGACAAAAGAAGAGAGGGCATTATTGTCACCACTTTGCTCTGCCACAGTGTGAGGTGGTGTGGGTGTGTCTGGTCCTTGCCCTCGGGAAGTTTATGATCAGACTGGGGAGAACCAGGGCTCAGGAGAGGAGAGGAGGGAGAGGGCGTGAGACACTCTCTGGGCCTTTCTCGCCCCAGAATGCTGCACTTGGCACTGAGCTTGCCTGGCGTCAGCGCGGGTTCAGAATCGCCCTCCTCTCATCGCTGGTAAAGTCAGTATTGAGTGGGTAGCAGCACGTGGCAAGGGACACAGACACATTTTGGCCGGGGAGTCGGGACACCTGCATAAAAAAAGATGACTAAAGGTACAAAAGTCCCTCCAGCCGCTGGTGCCAGAGGAGGGACAGCCCCAGGCCGAGGTCGTGGGGGAAGGCGTGGGAGAGGTGGTGGCCGGCCTAAGGAAGGGCAGGATTTAGACAGAAGCAGAGCCGTCTGTGAGGCACTCCAAGTTTCTGCTTATTGATAGCCTGTAATTATCCATTTTCTCATAAAGCGTGGCGGAGCGTGAGAGCCTTCCGCTCTCAACACGACATTCCGTTTACCTGCCCGGTGGGAACAGCATCGTACCACCGAACCCTCCTCGCTGATTCCTCTCGCCGGTTCCTCCTGCAGAATGGGTTTTGTTGTGATTTTTCAGGCCCTAAATCATTCAAGGTCAATGTCTAAGGGTTAATGTGACCCAAGGAGGGATGAGTGTGGGGGCAGGCAGGGAAGAAGAGGGGGATGGAGAGCCTGAGCCCATCCAGATGTGGGCAGGTGAGAGAGAGAGGGACAGACACATCCTCCCCGAGAGCGCTTCAGCCCCTCGTGTTATCGCAGCAGAATCATATCTGTATCCTGGCTCTATCCTTATTCCTGTCTCTGTCTCTGTATTTGTAGAATTCAGGGCTTTAAGGATGAGGTTGGCATCTAGGGGAATTACAGCAAACAAATCACTGAGGAAGGGTGGCAACCCCAAAAACATTGTGATTCACTTGCTTAGTGTTTCAGAAGCTTCAAAGGAATTGAGCAATTCATATTAAATTTCAAGAAGGGGGGTCAACTAGAGAGAAAGGAAAGTTGAAACTGCAGAAGTTGATGGTGGAAATAAATTCTGCTGTTTGAGCTGGGCCAGGCACTCTTCCAGAAGGTGGGCAGCTGCAGGGTGTCAATACAACGGGAGAATTATTGACAACTTCCTTAGGTGGCTTTCGGGAGTGAAATGCCCAGTGTGGGCAAAGCGTACTCCTGGCTATATTGGTATTGGGGCTTCACCAAAATTATCAGCTATTAAATACTTTCCAGGGGCCTGTTGCCTCTTGACGACAAGTGTTAGATAATTTCCATTAACTCAGTCATCGATAGAGAAAGCAGAAAGGTGAGACAGTGGAGACAGAAAAGATCATGTGTGTCTCAGGATTAACTGGAGAAATAGGGAAGATAAAGAGAGAAGTGGAGCAGAAGCATAAGTCTTAGGATAAAGCGTGAAAGGGAAATTATTGAAAATACTGTGACCAGATTGGAAGAAGAAGAAATGTAAGTTACAGGGTATAATGAGACTTCCTTCTGCTATCTCAGATCTCTTTGGGGACATCTTTTGGGTAATTACATTGGCAGCAGGTTTTTGAACAGGTGAATCTTTTTGAAAAATTCGTCCTTTCGCACTTGGGTTTTTCCATGTTCTTGATTGCCAAGCCTAAGACTGCCATGTCAGTCGTGTAGAACCCACTGGAAAGCAGAGTGCCGTCAGTACATCTGGTCATGGGAGACGCTAGGATGGGAATACACGTGTGCAACTTCTAGGGCTTTTTCAAATTGTATGTCCACATGCATATATGAACCTATATGTAAACCTATATAATGTCTGTCAGTTCTTTCAAAAAAATTTAAAAGAATTAGCATTATAAAGCCATAAAGAAATCTCTGAAGGGACTTTAAAGAAGAGAAAGACGTGGGGAAAAGCCCGAATATATCACTCTGCGGCAAACCAGTCATCCACACGACTGCAGAAACCTCTGGTAAATCTCTTGTGAACTAAACTCCCTCCTGCCTGACAGTTCTTTCTGGAAACGTTGACTCTGCCTTTCATATTAAGATATTGCACTGAAAAGACCTGCCATGGAGATACTGATCCCACTATGGGCAAAGAGGCATCCGAACTTGTCTTCCAGCCGATGCTCCAGGATCGCAGCTGGCAACCCCTGCTGCTCATGTTTGTGTATTTAACCAAGCCCTTTCCACTGCCAGGCCACTCTCCAGGGGTTCTGGGTCATATCTTCCCTCTGCTGCCGTTTACCTTTAATCATACTAATAACAGTTACCACTATAATTCTAGAGCATGTATTATGTGCCAGGGATTTTGAGTTTGTAATCTTTAATCCTCATACCAACTCTGCAAGGGAAGTTTTTTTCAGCTCTAATTTGTAAGCAAGGAAGTAGGTTGAGAGGCAGGGTAACCTGGCTAGGACCACACAACTAGGGAGTGGGGGAGCCAGGATTTGAACCAGGTCCTGTGCGATTCATATCACACAAGCCTTGTTCTTTCCCGTGTATAGAATGTTTTGAATCCATGTCTGTTCCAGATGTGACATAATTCCAGATGTGGCATAAAAGGGGCCTGGAGAGGGAAAGATGTTCTAGTATCTGAGACCACAGGGGTGGGCAAGGAAGGCCTCCCCTCCCCAGGGTCTGGAGGACGCACCTCGGCCCCGTGCACTATTAGAAGCAATGCCGTGGGCAGCCTACTGGGTGTCCCTGGGACTCATGGCTTTGCACCCTCTCAGGACCAGCTCTAAAATTTTTTGACCTTTCCAGTGGAGATTCCACACAGAATTTGATTTTTCCCACGGTTGGCTATAAAGACTTGGAAAGTGGTATCTCACATCTGGGAAGATGTAGTATTGGGGGGTCACCTGAGCAGCAGCAGAAATCTTACAAGATGACGTTTGGGGCTAATGTGGAATTAACCAAAAAACTGATGAGTTTGCTTGACCCGAGAACTCACAAAGGGTATTTGGCTATCTGAGGTTGAGAAAGAAAGGGCAGCTCTGACCCATCTTAGGATTTTGTGCTTTGTCCTGTGATGCTTTGGAAACACTCACACGAACGCACGTGTCCAGGCTCATGCCGGGCCCGTGTGAAGATCTGGCTGAGTGCGCATCCATTCTGGGCTCGAAGCCAAGAGAGAGAGGCCTGGTAAAATATCATGGGAAATGTCACGGTCCCTTCTAGACTCACTTAAAAAGCCCAAGACCCATTTAGTATTTCAATTGCAAGACTTATCTCTATTGATGGTGTTTTGGAAATTGGAGTCTAGGAAAATCCAGCTGGAGGAATTCTCATCGTAGTAGAGAGCAGACTATAACCTGTTGTGGTTTTCGACAGTATCTTAACTTTCCTGACTGTTTGTTAACTGTCTGCCATGCCAGAGTTTCTTAGATCAGGACTGCCCTGGGTACGAGACGGTGGGCTACAGTGCAGGGCGGGAGGGGTTTCCTTCAGCTGAGGGCAGAAAGCAGGACCCGGACTTAAGAGAACCAGCCCTGAGCAGGGAGCATCAACTCTCTGTGCGTGTGTGCGGTCCAGGCTGGGGCGCACCCAAGGCAAGGCAGCCGTGGAGCTGGGAGCCTGCACCTGGCTTCGGACTCTATCCCTGTCACATCCACTGCAGTAGCCAGGCCAAGGGATCGGCTCCCAGCCGGGGAACTAGCACTTGTTGTACAAGGAGTTGTGAAGCCAGGCAGAGAGCCAGGTTTGTAGAATGACTTTGCATTGATGAAGAAGGGAGGTTTATACCTTGCCTTGGCCTCCATCACGGTGAGAGTGTTGCAGAAAGGTAGGCATGACACCAGGCCACTCTGGGAGACAGCCGTGAAGCCTGTCATCTTCCACCCCAAATACATAGGCCAGCGGACCCTCAGGAATCCTTTTTGAGGCATGAGTGGGTGAGCCCAGGACTGAGCAGAGGCCCATTCGGTGGCTTCATACCTGCCAGGTGTGTTCTGGACCTGTGCTGCCCCAGGGACACAGTGTGCCTGGGAGAGATCTGAACCAAGCTGTGACGTGGCAGCTGAAGGGACTCACAGCCGGTCTGGGCAGATTTTAAAGTCCGGCGTTTCTGGTGCCTTGACTAGTGTGAGAAATTTGGAACTCAATCTCATTGCTATTTATGGTCATGGTTATTTAGTTTCAAGAAAATGTCAGATATGCTACTCCCTAGATAGCCACGTCACTGTGGACATCTTTCATAGCAACACAGTTTTCATCTGGGTACGTGACTGCCTGCAGTAAAGAACTCCAGTTTTCCTTGTAGCCGAGGGCAGTTGTATGACTAAGTCCTAGCTAGCGAGATGTCAGCAGAGGTGATACCCGCGACTTCCAGGTCGTGCCCTTGAAGGGAAAGTCATGCCGCCTCTCCCTTTCGTACGTCTCACTGGCGTGGAGGCAGCCCTGGCGGGGAGCCATTTCAGCTGGTGCAGACCAAAGACCCCCCTAGGGACGGGGAACAGCAGCGCAGAGGGTTCCTGGGCCACCGATGCCTGGTGGGAGGCTCTCGTGGGGAGCGTAAATACACGATCCCCGCGGGCCAGCCCTGTTATTTTGGTCTCTGTCTGCCACAGCTCAATTGATAACTTGAGTTCTACTTATTGGGAACTTTGATCTTAGAAAACAAAAAAATGAAAACAAAAAAGTAGAAAAATGAAAATAAAACAAAAGATAGTAGTTGGATAAGATGGCCAAGTTCAAATTACACCAAAAAGGCAGGACGCCAGAACCAGCCAGTGGAAGCACGTTGCTTCTGCTTCCTGTCTTCCCGGCTCCCGTTTCACCTCTAGGACCGGTGTGCTCTGCGGGAAGGAGGGGCGGGTCCACCGGTAGCACGCGTCCTGCAGCCCTTCCTATCAGGTGACGCTGGCACTGGACTCTCCTAGAGATTGGAAGTGATGACAGTTCGGAGTTGGAAGGTGAAGGCTCAAGGGGTTAGTTCCAGAAAAGGAGTGGTTTGGGGCATCCAGCGCCCCTCAGCGGGTGGTCAGCACAGCACAGGCAGCAGAGTGAAGGGCTAGGGGACAGCCTGGCTTCCGATCCGACTGTAATAGTCATGTCAGTGACCAGCGGGTCAGTGAAGCTGTCGATTCTCCTCTCAACCCCACCCATGCCTGTGCCTGCTGTCCTGGGGGAGCCCGTTGCAGCGTAGCTGAGGAGCTGGCCCTTGCCCTGAGCTTAACAGAAGACGGCATGTCACAGAAGCATCCTACTCACATGGCTCTTCTCCACTTTAGGATGGAAGCTACATTGTTTTCATCGTGGTAAGATACACGTTGAAACTTGCCAAGGTAACCATTTTAAAATGTGCATTTCGGTGGCATTAAGGACATTCACATTGTTGTGCAGCCATCGCCACCATCCATGTCCAGACTTGCCAGACTGAAACTCTGTCCCCATTAAACACTAACTCCCCCTTCCCCCTCCACCGGCAACCACTGTTCTACTACCTATCTGTGAATTTGTCTCCTCCCAGAACGTCATGCGAGTGGGACCCCACAGCATCTGTCCCTTTTTTGGCTGGGGTACCGGAGAGATGAGTGAATGCCGTGCTCGCGGGAAGGAGCCAGGCACTGTGTCAACTGGGAACGTGAGGACTCCGGACAGTACTTGTCCCTTGTGCTCCGTGTAGGGTGTGGCAGCTCTGCGTGAACATGTCTTTCATCATTTTATCTTTTAATTCTCCTTACTGGGAGGTGAAGAAAATGGTGTCTGCCTTCTTTATTTGGAAGCACACAGGTGTGGAGCATGAATAAGACAGTTGGAGTACGCTTGGCAAAGTGTTAAATATTAACTATCTCAGGAAAGCTAAATAATTACAGGATCTTGCCAAGCTCCGCCATGATAATTGCACTTTTCAGCCGTCCTCGGACATTTCTCTCCCTTTGCCGCCAGCCTGCTCCCTGCTCCCAAAATACTGGGTAGGAGTTCTTTAAGATGCAAGAAAAAAGTAAGACTTCACCTTTCTCCCCAGCGACACTCCTGAAGCCTCTTCTCTGACTGGAGATATTTCTTATATAAGATTCAACAATACGTCTTCCCTGTGGATTTGTTTTTCTTCAGCTTCTCCATTTAAAAATCTTGGGTTCTTCCTGACAAAAGGAGGCTTAGTCATCTGCCCCCAGTGACAGGCCCTACTTAAAAAACAAACAGCGAAGAAATCCTGCCTCCCATTGCAGCCACGTGCTGCAGAGGCTGGCCAGGGAGTGAGCGAGGGATGGCGACCTGGGACCCTGGATTACCTGGCGGTGAATCAAGGGGTGGGCGGTCGGAAAGCAAAATCTGCCAGGTTATAAAAAGAACTCACCTCAAATGTACAGCGTGACTTCTTCCTGCAAACCTGGGGCCTGCCTGCTCCCAGCCCGTTCGTTGCAGTCGTGGCCGTCCGTGTCCAGCATCCTGGTGGTCACTTAACTAGCAGGGACAACGAGGTGCCAGAGGGAGGTGACTTCTTCCCTGGGAGAAGGGCCCAGGACCGGGCTCAGGGTTCTCAGCGTGATAGCCATGTGAGGTGCTGCGCTGCTAATGAGGAGGCCTGTGTCGGAACTGCAACTGCCTTGCCTTGGGGTTTGCCTGGGAGAGGACCCCGGGCTCCAGGGCAGAAGGCACTGAAGTTTACCAGGCGCTTTTCTAGATTGGGGGAAACGAAAGCCTAGAAGGTCCCCTTCTCGCATGGCTGCTATCCCTGTTGCCTCCTTCCTTCTCTCAATCCCAGAGGCATGGGATGTCTGATCAGGGAGTGTAGTGTACGTACTGCTTCATTCTGTTTTCTCACAGTTTCATCTCTCACCCTTGTCTTGCCAGTGAGACAGAAGCTGCCCACAGGACAGTGGGTAGGTGGGTGCTTCATGATTGTCATACTGATGTTGACAAAGCTCCCCAAAGTGGGGTGTTCCCTCAGGCTTGCTTCCTGCGGCAGCTCTGTGTTCTGAAAGGATTCCGTCCTGCCTTCCTGGGATATGGGTGCAATCTGTCTCTGTTATTGAGTTATCAGGAGACGGAGGGTTTTTCACTTGGTGACTCCTGTGGCGTTGTGGGAAGACTGTTCTAGCGCAGACGTAATTCCGTTCCTGCAGTCACGCAGATGAACACGTGCGTGAGCGCACAGACACCGTCACACCGCTGGTGTGTGATGGGCTTTGTTGTGCGTGGAGGACGCAGAGCATGAAGAAACGTTTTCTGTGGTGGCAGTTCCCTGGGTGGTGGGATCGCTTTGCTTGCAGACACAGGCGCGAGGGGGTTGTGCTTTTCCGCGTCTTGGCGATCACGTAGTACAACACCTTCTCCCCACGGATGGAGAGACTGCAGCCCCGGGAGCTTAAGAGGCCAACGAGCTTTGGGACATAGACAAACAGTTTAATTGTACTTGGGCTTCAATTTCTTTATCTGCAAAAAAAAATAGGATTCCCCTAAAGGATCTGTAAGGACTTTTTCAAAATTCTAGACTCAATGAGTTTTTATTGTTATTTTCTCACCATTCTTTGGCCTTTGTAGAACTGACTAGAATAATTCAATTGTTTGTTAAATCCATTTTTCTTATGTAAGAAACTAATCAGTTTTAGACACTCATGTCACTTGGGTTTTTGGTTCACGTAAAAGCACTGTGAGGATCCTTGGGTTGCTGAGAGAAGAAACTGGCCACCTCTTAGTGGAAGACATCGCCAACTCAAAATTAGGTCATCTTCTTTCCTAGAGAAAAGGGTCATTTAGACTGGTTTAGACTTACCCAAAGGTGGGAGGATGAGCCAGACATCCCTGGAAAGCCATTTTAGGGGGTGCTTTTCTCCTGCTTTGAAAAGTCTAATTATGTTCCACACTTAAGAGAGGAATATTTTTGAATCTGAAGATTTTCTCTCTTAAACTTTGAGCAAGTTACTTAATTTCTCTTTCTTTACATGCTTCTTCCACGGATCCCCAAGGACTCTCATTTTTGGTTAATGTTGTAAAGTGTTTATCCATGAAGAGTAAAGATTAAAAAAAATGGATGGACACAGCAAGAGAATCTGACAAACCTAAGTTTGAGTGAAAGAAGACAAAAGAGTGTGTTCATTAGACCTCCATTTCTATAAGCTAAAAGTGGACTAAGGTATCTTTTACATGGGTGGTAAAACCATGAAGAAAAGTCGGGAAATGATTATAGCAAAAGTCAAGGTGCCGGTGTTCACGGGAGGAGGGATGGGTTATGATGGGGGGGGGCAGCTTCTGGGTGGCTGGCGGGGTTCTGTTTCCTGATCTGGAGGGCAGTTACACGAGGGTTTGCTTTATTATTCATTAAACTATAAAAATGTGTTGTATGTACTTTGATAAAGGTATGTTACATTTCACAAAAATAGAACAAAGTGATAATGAAAATCAGAAAAATAAAACCTGGTAGCTTAAAAATTACAGATAAATATGGCAGATTGAATGCTGTCTTCCAAAACCACACTGAAACAATGGTAAAGGAATCATTAAAAATGCATAAACCGTAAAGACCAAATGAACGGGAAGGAAGACAATGGCAACCGCATATATACTCGTGTGTGTGTGTGTGTGTGTGTGTGTGTGTATATTTTGAGGGCTAGATTTTTATGGGTTCTTTTTTGTATTTGAAATACTCTTTGATGACGTACTTGGCCTCGATTCTCTGCTGTGGTGCTTAACAACCACACAACTGCAGCTGGTTGCCTTACTGGGCTTTGCTTTCCTGCTGATTTTGCAGGGGCCTGTCCTTTCCGTTAGTTTCCTGTTGTGATCACCCTCAGCTGAGCTGATGTGGTGGTCGACAGAGAGTTCCTTGAGCAGGCTCTTCTCCGTAGACTCGGGAGCTGAGTACAAGTACACACGAATGCCACAAGCTGGGCCACTGTGGATGAGGGTGTTCTCCGGCACTTAAAGCAGCATTCATGTCCATCCCCCCAGCAGCAACACCTTCCGTGGCCATGGTGCTGGGTTAAGGTTGGAGCCGGATCCTGAACTCACTGGAGAAGCTCTGCCTCCGTGCGGCCTGGTGGCGGCTGGGAAGGCTGCGACACAGACGCACGAGCAGAGACGGAGTTTGCGTATGCGCTGTCCTGAGCTGCGGTGGGGACCACTGAGGTGCAATTACACTTGCAGCTCACAAGCCCCAGAAGGTCTGGAAATTAGTGGTATCGGGTATTTTTGGAAGTGAGGGTGAAAATGGAGCTAAAAGCTAGAGAACTGGTTCAAAGTCTGTATTCTTGGAAAAATGCTGAGTGGATGGAAGGTGTTTTCACCACAAGAATGGTAACTGTGTGAGGGAATACATACGTTAATTAGCTAGATTTAGTCTTTCCACAATGTAAATATGCTTCAAAACATCTTCTTGTACACAGTAAATACATACAATTTTATCTGTCAATTAAAGAAAAAATAAGTAATTAGACCTCACACCCCCACTCCCATTCTTAGCAGCCAATACCCTTCCCCACTTCAGCTGAAGACCGAAGGGTTGTCCTCGAATAAGGATAAAGCAGAAGCCCTGTCACGGGGGCTGCTGGCACGACTGGCAGCAGCATGCTAGGGGTGAACACAGGCTGAGACTCCTGGGCTGTCCCCCGACTTGCTCTCAGCATCCTGGCCCCTAGACTTCTGCTCTCCAGCAGGGGATTTGAACATCCTTCCCTAAGTGGATCAGCCTAAAGAAGCCCTAAAGGTGCACGGGGCTGTATCCAGCAGAACAGCCCAGCCATGACGCTATGTGGCAAAGCCTAGTGGACACGTCACACCCGCCACTCAGGGTGTCCTGTCAGTTTGTGGTGTTTCACTCCAAAATATGATCAGTCAGTTAAGGATCATTAAATATCTGAGAAAGGGCCTCTAAAATGAAAATAGAAACCAAAGCAAACAAGCAGAGGATGCCTATTTAAAACAGAATCTGTATGAAGAAAACTCAGAAAACCCAACATACTTTTCTGTCTTAAGAGAGATGAGAGAAGACATTACATTCCTGAAACAGAAGTTGATTGCCATGTAAAAGGAAAAATTTTAAAGATTGAAAATTAAAAAATGTGATAGTTGAGGACTATGCATAATTGAAAAATAAAATCAAAGGATCTCCAGGAAAGTAGGGCAAAAAATTCAGAGATAGAAATTAGGGGAAAAAAATATGACAATTAGACAACCAGTGCAAGAAGTCCAGCAAGTGAACACGAGGAGTTCCAGAAAGAGAGAACTGAAAAAACAGAGGGGAGGAAACGATCGAGACAGTTCTAGTACATTTCATAGAACAGAATGAGATTAGTATCCAGAACGAAAGCACTCATTAAGTGCCCACGCAAATGGATGAAATAGGCTTATACCAAGGGTATATCAATGAGAAATTTCAGAAAAGTAGGAATAATTGGATGATCTTACAAGTCTCTAGAAAGAAAAAGTGTATCACTTTGTTAAATCATTCTGATTCAACAGCAGCCTGGGAAGCGAGAAGGGAGTGGCACGTAGCCCTCACCACTCTGAAGGAGAATGGTTTCCAGTTGACAATTTTATATCCAGCCAAACTATCACTGGGGCAAGGTGGCAGAACAGAGACATTTTCAGTTAGCTAAAAATCTAAGACAAACAAAGAAAAAAAACAACGTAGCCCTCATGCATGGAATACATGAAAGGCGACCCTTCATAGTCATGATAATGTATGTGAACACAGAACATTGATCTAAATTAAATCATGATATAGCTATTGGAGAGGATGGGGGAGAGAGGTGAAAGTGAGCTACATTCTTCTGTGATGGGGGAAAAATGAAAAATCACTAAGAGGCTATATAAACGTATTATTTAAAAATACAGAATTAAATACCAAAAGAAACAGCTAAGGAATCAAAAGAGATTGTTGTTGGGTGGGGAAAGAATAGGGGTAAGAAGAGAACTGTGATTTTTTTTTCCTGCAATGAGCCTTTTAGAACCATTTGACTCTTTAAATTATGTGTATGTGTAACAGACAAAAATAAAAACTGGAAAAATTAGTAACTTATTACCAATAAGTGTCTGTCTCCTTTGGAATTATTTCACATAAATAAAACAAGTTTTACGTTGTCCATGCATTTATTCCACAAGTTTGGAGCATTTGTTAAGTGCTAGGCATTGAGGCAATTTCCTTTTTCAGTGTTTCTCCCTATTTTCCTCGCTCCTGTTCTGGACCATCCCGCTGTGACCCTAAGTTGAAGGAGCAGCTGACCGCCTTGTCCTGTCTGCCTCTCTCCCTAGATTTCTGCTGGATGTGGCTGTGGCCCCAACGTGGTGTCAGGGAAGTCTCCGTTAGTGCTTCTTTGCTGCTCTCTCATGGCAGGTTGTCAGGGAAGGTACATTTTGCTTTCCGTCTAAGATTGGGAAAGCGTGCCCTACCCACAAAGTCCTAGACGGCACAGTTTACGGCTTACGTGCTCAGCACAGTGCCTGACACGCAGCAGATGCCCAGTGGGTGGATGAAGATGGTAGTTGCGCGTGTGCTCGCTGCTTGTCTCCTGCCTCTCCTCCTCAGGAGGACCACGCATCCACCTTCCTGCACCCGCGGAGCCTCGGCGAGGGGGCCCTTGGGAGGGCCTGGTGTAGCCTTCTGGGCCCTCACATACTTAGGCTTTTGCCACCTGAAATCTATTTGACATCCGATACTTTGAGTCTTGAAGGATACTTGGAAATTAAGGAAAGTACAAATGCCCGTAAGAGGAAAAATGCCGTGATCCATTACCACAGTAATTTCCAATCTGGAGTTCCCACACCCCGTGTCTCATAACGGGCATAATGGTGGCTTTTGAATATTTCAAAACACCTAATGGAAATCGCCCATTTATTCAAGATAAGGCTGCAAAGAGTAGCTGAAATGTCAAGTTTCTTTGCTTTCAGCTGAAAGAGTATCTGTCCACTCGGTGTGGTGGCTCCGGTTACGCCATGCTGATTAGGTGCTCGGGGTGGTAGCCATTTATCGACATAGGGAAAGAGAGGGAGATGATAATTACCGGTACAGTTTATTGGGTTAAGGCCTTGCCAAAGGCAGTGTTGGTGCGTGGAATAGGAAGGGGGTCTTTCGAGTGCAGAGGGGTCGCTGTGCACCGCACGCTTGTTCCGTGACTTGTCGGCAGCGCAGCTGAGGGCAGGGGCCAGGCGCGGTGTGAGGGCGCAAAGGTCAGCTCGGCCAGCCTGCCGTGTCATTTTGCTGAGGGCTGGCCAGGGGAGCCAGGGTTGCTGTGCCAGGTGCCTGTCACCTCTATGTGCAGTACAGACCCTGTCATGGAGCCTGGTGGCGGCAGAGATAAATGCTCCAACACGGCAAATGCGTCCAGAGGGAATGGGAGCCTCAAGCCATGAAAAATGACGGGGACTGTGGCCTACTTTCTTGCTTTGTAAAGTCACTTGCACTTTTCTGGGACACAGCCAAGCTGACCGCACTGTGGAAGGGAGACGTGCGAGACGCCGCTCGCCAGGCAGAGGCGCTCTCTGGCTTTGGAGCCTCTACTAAAGACAGGCAAGCTGGAGACTGTCAGGCTTCGCTAACCGGCTTCCCTCTCTGGTGACTCGGGCCAGAAAGGGCTGTGGGGCCTTCTGTGTCTGTTTTGAAGGAGTGATGTGTGGAAGCTGAAGCCCTCGATAAATACGTCCCGACCACCACGGTGCTTAAAATGGCTGCCACCGAGTTTGGCACTTAATTGTTCTCTGTTTGTTTCGATGTGTTCTAATTTTGTGTTTCCAACCAGATTTAAGGTCACTGATGTCAGTTTATTTACACGTAAGCCTCAGTCTTCTCACCTGTAAAATGAGGATGAGAATGACCGTTTTGCAGCTTTGCTGAGTTAGGGGCTCAGGGTTTAGTTTTGGGTCTAAATCATCCCATCCACCCTTCTTTCCTTCCAGGGCCTCTCAGGGCAGACCTTACTTCCAAACAGCATGCACACGGGAAAGAGAGCCTTTCTAAAAGAGCCGGATAGGCACCCCTCCCAGCTCAGCCCCGCGCCCGGCCTGCGCGAGGGTGCTGCCGCCACGTGTGTAGAGGCGAGCCCGCCCGGTGCGCGGCCCACGTGGAGGCTGAGCAGGAGAATGTTGGGGAAAGAACGGGAAAGCTCACAGAGCGACATGAATGGGCCATTCTTACCAGCCAAAAAGGAAAAAAAGGAGGAGGAGGGCATGTCTTTGGGGCACAGTGACCCTGCCCATTGAATGTTTCTGGGTGTCACTAATTGCAATAGCCACTCCCTGTCTCAGGAGACCTGGAAATGGGGTGCAGAGAGGAAAGGAATGCCTCCATCAGCGGGAGAGGGGTGCACAGCAGCCAGGGGAGAGACTGCCTTCCGAGCCAGGAGAGTTGGAGATGATGAACGTAAGACCCGGGCACACTGCCTGGCCCGTAATGGTGTTATTGTCAGTAGCGGCTTTGCCATTCCCAGAGTCGACATCCATGCTGGAAGCGTAGAACTTTGCTGAGGTGAAATTTCCCTGTTGGTGTGCTTTTGTGGACCACTTCACTGAGAAACAGCACAAAGAAGTAGCCTTCTTAAACATCTTCATTAAAACGAGAATAATTTCTGCCCCTCGTTTGCCCACGAGCCTGGAAAGCCCGTGGACATGCCTTCCCTATTAAAAATACGACCCCGGAAGTTTGTGTCATGCTTTACAGTTTAGAATGCATTTCCTCCTCAAATGTCATGTGAGCCTAGTAACTGCCTTGTGAGGTGGGCAGTATTATGAATCGTATTCTCACTTTAAAGGTAAGGATGCTGAAATGGCTTGGGCACTGTGGCAAGTTCATACAGTAAATCAGTGCCCAAGGCAGTCTTTGGACTCCACATCCAGTGCTTCTTTTTTTGGTCATCTGTGATGCTTCTTCTGCCCCGCTGTTGTTAGCCTAGAAATAAGACTCGTTACTTTTCTTATACCCTTGATGGCAGACATCATGCACAACCTTTTCTGTTTCCAAGCGGGGCAAGGAAAATGGCTTTCAGCTTGCAGTGAAGGTTCACAGAAAAATGGGATCCAGAAATGTCTTCATGCCTGGTCCAGGTGCCAGAGAGTTTGGCAAGTGAGTTCGCCATCGCTGAGTCAGGCCCTGCCTCCCCCACGCCCTGGATGGTGGATGGATTTTGCAGCGGCTCTACGTGTTTCCCTTGGCCTCCGAGGCCTTCCAGCGATGATGATGACTTGTGAGGGTCACAGCCCGGGTGCAAAGCAAGGGCTATTTGTGGCTGAGCTCAAACATAACTGGAGCCTCCTGAGTCCGAGGCAGGCCTCTCGGGCTGTGGCCTGCATCCCAGCTGGAGTGAAAGATTTCTACCACTCTGTGTAGCACACATCAAAAGTGATGTCTCTCTCTTTATGTTCGGCCGAGTCATTGGAAAACTAAGCTGTCTACTACCCTGCTGCATTCCACAGGCAGCTCAGCTTCTCGTTCCGTCCCCGGGGCTGGGGTGGCCCTCTCCCCTCTCTCTGGCCATCTTAGTCCTTCTTGCTGGCAAGGCCCTGCTCCTTCCTTGGAGTTTCCGTCCCCAAATGCATGTGTCTTTATTGTTTGTCACCCATGCTGAGGCTTTATCAAACATCCCCTTGCGCCATTTTGTGGTCGTTTCATAGGCAGTGACCTCGACTGCATTCTTTGGGGCCAGACACTGGGTCTGCTTTCTTTTCTCTTTCTCAAAGTGCCTGGCTGTGCTGGGAACAAGTGAAGGGCCGACAGATTCATTTAATGAAACATAATGAAGAGTCATAGAAAAACTGGACACACCTGGGAGCCCAGGAACCGGGCTTTGTTACCAGGGCGGATCTCTCGGCCTCTCTGGGCTGCTTGGTCCTTGTCTGTGAAATGAACGAGTGGGACTGGATGATCGTTAAGGTCCGTTCCAAATCCGGAGTCCTAGGACTAATTTTATAGATTAATCAAGAGATGTTTGTTGCTTTTACCTGTGTATATAAGCACTCCCTATGTGGCAGCCTGTTAAGCTGTCTTTGGCATATTACTTGCTCCTGTGGTTTGCCTGTACACAACTTAAAAAATTATCTTCTTAATCTCAGAGGAAGGTCACAAAGGAGAGTGAGGGAGTACTGCGTAGTGTTTAGAAGCAGAGGCTTGGGAGTCAAGACACGTCAGGGCTTAAACCTTAGCCCCACCACTCACTAGTTGTGTGACCTTGAGCGAGTTGCCTTGATAGGCACCGCCTTTCTCTTCAGAAACACAGAAACACGGAGTTAATAATGCTAATCTCAGCGACAGTGAAGCAAGAAGTGAGATAATACATGTGCAGTGCACACAGTTTCCAGCTCAACGGGTGGTGATGGCAATCGTAATTATAACTGGGAGAGGAGCAGGAGGCAAAGGGGCGTGTCTTCTAGTCCGTTGGTGAGCGTTTTCTGATTTGTAAACTATCGGTTGTATTTTAAGTCAATGCCTTTATCGTTTTAATAAGCAGTGTAATGATTTGAGGAAAACCATTCCAGTTCTAATAAGAACACTTGCAGTACTAATTATGCACATGATAGCATTTTAATAGAGTTCCATGATTTATGGAATTGGGAGAGACTTAGGAAAACATGGGCTTACTCTCTCGAGTCTCAGACTTCCGGTGAGCGATTCAGACAGATTACCTGTGCCTCCTGCCAGTGGAAACACATTGAGTGTCAACCTGTACTTTTTAACTAAATTGTGAAAAGTCGAACAAATTCAATGATAAGAAACTATTTTAATGAGACTCTTCATTCTTGAAGTGGTTTGCTAAGGAGAGACTCTCCGGTTTGTCCTTGAACTACGCAAAACAACAGACCCTTTGTTGTACTTGCTTTTCTTTTTCCAGCTGCTCTGGGTTCCAGTAACTGAAGCCTTCTCAAGTATTAAGGTTGGAGGGTGGCTCAGTGATCTAAGCAGTGAAGACTAGAGAAAGACTTTGGGTCCGAATCAAAATTTTCCAACTGTCTTGCCCCGAGGTGCTGGGAAAATCACTTACTGACCTTGGGTACATCAGTCTTCTCCACTGAGAAAAGGTACGCTGGGATGGTGAACAGAACCGAGCATTAGAGTGAAACCAGGATGAACTTGGCCGGGCTTTAGTGAGAAAATGAAACTTTAGATGATCTTTTTCTAGGTAAAAATCTATGTTGAGTGAGCGTTAACCTTTCCAACAACTTCTGGATGGAGTCCAGGTATCTGTGTGTGAGAGTGTGTGTGTGTGTGTATGTGTGTATGTGCGTGCGTGTGCATGTGAGCCTGAAGCTCGAGTACTTGTAAAGATTTCCAGCGCACGATGTCTTTAGATAATAGAGAAATAGTTTGATCAAAATAATGCCTTTTCATCAGTGGTAGGTGAGCTAGCCTTAGACTTAGGACTTCCAGATCTCCTATGTCTTGTCTTGATAATTTACGTTTAACTAAGTTTTAACATTGACTCTAAGAGTAAGAAAGGATTCCAAGGATAAAGGAGAACCAGAAAGCCCAATTTTAATAAATGTTCAGAGAGCAGAAAGAAGGAATGGAAATGGCGTATGTGCAGAGGGCACGTAGCTAGTAAAGTAATAGCTTTTGCTAAAACAGGACAGGGTGAAACTTCAAAGATGTGTCTTTTATCCATCAGTCCCATTAGTGCTCCAGCGATTTCTCAGAGATTGATTATTTCTAGGGAAATGTGTTACATCAGCTCTCAGTTTTGCAGTCCCATTAGGCCCAGTAAACCTTCCACACTGCTGGGATCCGGGACTTCTGTGCCATTTTACCCACGTTCCTCTGGCGCGTTCCCTCCTCACTAGCCCCGTTCAGGAGCAGAGAGATGCCTCGATCCCCCGCCTGCATGTGGGATTCTCACCCACACCCATTTGGAAGGTGGGAGAAACTTAAACAGAGTGGGCAGGCAGCATGTGCTCAGGTTGTCTGTAAGTTGGCTGACCAATTCTTCATATGGCTTTGTATATTTATTTGAGATTTTCATGGTGGGTAGGCCCACTGTCCCTACTTAAAATGCTTCTAAATTAGAAAGGAGTTTCAAAAATGAGAGGAAGAAAGGACTTCTCTTGAAGTTTCTTTCTTTGTCTAGAATGGTGGGCAAAGGAGTTTGCCAGTTATTAACCATGTAAATAACCTTCTCGCCATCTCAGGTTTGTTATGTGGGCGATGGGAATGGTAATAGGATTGTTAGGAGAATGAGATGGGTTGGTATTTGTTAAATGCTCAGCACTGTGCCTGCCTGCCAGCACAGAAGGCGCTCAATGAAAGTTAGCTAGAATTATATTAACTATTCTAAGGAAAAGGATTAGTAGGCACGTTGGAACTGATATTAAGGGATAAGACCTATCTTGGGAAAAGTGGGGATCAGGGAGAACAGTAGTCAGCAGGCTTCTGAGTCTGGGAGTAAGGACATGAGCAGGGTGCAAGCAAATCTCTGTACTTAAATGCCTGCATCTTCCTTGCCACAGAAATAACCTCCACCGGACATAGTAAGAGAAAAAAGACCCACGCATTTTCAAGACTATGTGAGCAAGGCACGGAAGGGCTACCCGTGTCAATAACACTCAAGCTTTTAGTATCACTCTTATTACTTCATTCATTCAACCCACATTTATCACCAAACCTGTGCTGTTCCTCGATGTTGCAGCAAGCACGACCCACTTTCTGCCCTTAAGAAAGCTGAAGGAGGAGGCAGGTGATTAACTAGACAATCAGGTAACAAGTTCCTGAGTGCTCCAGAGGAATGAAGTGCACAGGGAGGGATTTTGGAAGTAGTTGATGCCTGAGATTGGATCAGTAAGAATTATCTAGTGAGAAGAGAAGCGTGTTCCAGGTAGAGGTTGCTGTATGTGCAAAGGCACGATGACAGAGTGCCATGTGTGACAAATCCTTGTCTGCTAATTCTAACACCTGAGTCATCTCATGGTAAGTCTCCACACTGTTCTCTTAAGTATGGGCAAGACTTTTATATGTCTAGTAATTTTGGATTGTATTCTGGACATTGTTGATGATCTGTTATAGAGCCTATGGATTCTATTATGGTCCTCTGAAAAGCGTTAACTTTTAATTTTAGTAGGCATTTAATTTGATTGAACTTGAGTTCAACACTAAAAACTCTGTTTCCGCCATGGTGGGCAGAAGCTGAAACCTGTGATCAAGTCCATTAATTTTAGATACCTTGCTCGGAATCCATCCTGGGCATGTGTAGTTCAGTAGTCAGCCAGTGATTTGGATGGCGTTTGTATGCAGAATTTGGAGCTCCCCTTCTGAGATTCTCTCCTTTTGGGGGTTTCTCCTTTCGTTTTCCAGATGCCCCAAACACTGTCTTCTGATTCTGCAGGTTTCTGTCTAGTTTCTAGTCCCTCTACGTTGGTGCTGATTGGGTCTGCTCTCAAGCAAAAAGTTGTAAAACTCAGAAAACTCATCCAGCTCCCTTCTGCCAGTTTCTGCCTGCCTTGGGTTGTTCTCTAGTGCATACAAATAGCTATTTTTAATTTTTTGTAAAGTAACGTTACGTTCAGATGATAGGTCCAATATAAGCTACTCGAAGACATTGGAAGCAAAACTCCCACAGTGGATATTTCAAGAATTACAAGTAGGGCAGCGTGGTTAGAGGGGGTGTTGTGTGTGTGTGTGTGTGTGTGTGTGTGTGTGTGGTGTGGCATGGTGTCTCTCTGTTGCAGGGGCCTGGAAGGACACACAGCTTAGAGGAGGGCAGAGGCCAGATTATCAAGAGCCTTCTGTGTTTTATTAAGGAATTTTAACTGTATTCTGAAGGCTGCGATGGAGAGCTTTAATCAGAAGAGTAAAATGATCAAAATTGTATGTTAGAAATGTTGCTTGGTGTCTGTATGAAGCATGAGCCAGAAGGGGTAGGAAGGTCGTTGGGAGACTGATGGGGAAGCAGAGTTCAGCTTTCCCTCTGTGAGAGGAGGGCTCGAACTAGCTGATCACTGATGTCTCTTGTGGCTCTGATATTCTCATCTTCCCATTAATGCCTTCGCTTGGCCTGCCTGGAGCTGAGAGTTCCTGCAAGGCTGTATTTTGCAGAGCACGATAGACAGCCCTTGGAGCCCACGCTTTAAAAGATGCCATTAGAGAAAAATATACTTAGTGGTGTTTTATGGCTTAAGAATAGATTACGGTAATGGGGGCACAAACAACATACATGACCGCACCGTGGGTGGTTAAGAGCCTTTGAATTTCTCTGGCTCTCCCTTCAGACCTTGTATCACAGCAGGTATCTGGTTATTTCATGTGATCTTACACGGCCCGCTATTAATCTGGCTTTGATGTTTTTCAGTCCTCGGAGAGACAGGAGTGGACCTAGTAGGAACCCAGTGGTATGGATCCATTGCACTAGGGGTGCCCAGATTGGGAAGGGTGGGAAGATGCCCTGTCACAGTCCCCTGAGGCTGCCGGAGGCGCTGATGGCGATGCGGTGGGCGTGTGGTTTTCATCCTTTCCTGGTTCTGAACCAATGGGAAAGTGAGGCTCTCTGAGCCCCGGGATGTCCTGCCCCTTCTGAAGCTTCCTGGAGAACAAAGAGCTGCTGCTCTGCCCTGGTATGAGTCAGAAACTGTGATGACACTGAAAAGCCACACCTGTCCTGCTGGGCAGGGGAGCCCAGGGTCCAGTTGCTCACCTTCAGCGTGACACATTTTTACGTGCTTTGCCTCAGTAGGGGCTCAGGTCTTTTAGTGCTTAAAGGGAGCTGAGCGCACTGCCTCCGGAAATCACTGCATTCAGTTCTTGAAACGTCAGGTTTTAGGAGTCGGAGAGGCAGCAACGTAATTCTCACGTTCCATTGCTTGCGCACGGCTGTAAACCAAGGCTTTCCTCTGGGCGCTGCAGGGCTGGCGTGGCGGTTGGTGAAATACGTTCCTGGCTTTTTGCTTTGGTGAATGTCATTTTACTCAGACTCGACTGGATGATATTGTCTTACATGGCTCTGAAATTTTTCTCTGATCCGTTCCCAGTCTGGAGGGTGGGTTCAGGTATTTGCTATGCACCTGGGCTTGGCCTGAGGTTATTCAAATGACTAAGATAAGGTCATCCTCCTGAGGAAAGCCCGAGTCTAAGCACCTGCTCATGCCCCTTCCGGGGCGACATGACTTTCTGCTCTGCAGAGATTGAGCTTGTCAACGCGGTGTGCCTTTCCACAGTGGTTCTCTCTCTTCTCTCATGTTGTGGTCACTGAATTGGGTTTGGTCAAAATAGAAGGGAGCAGAGAATGTGCTGTGGCCTGTGATATTCAGGTTAGGTCCCACTTGACACTGCCAGCTTCTGTTCTGGGTTTTTGTGGAATCAGGCTGTGCTCAGACCCCTCTGCTGTTAATCAAGGGTACTGTGAGGCTTGCTCCAAGTTTGTCTCCTACTTCCTTGCCTCTGGGCCTGAAATGTCTGCCCGTGGTGTAACTCATATGGATTAGACATCACCTCCAGAATTCTGTATGTGAAGGCCCGTCATGTTGCAAGTGGTCAATTGAGGAAGCACATTAACAGATTATGATGTTCAGTCGGGGAACTGTGGACAGCAGATGTGGGAGGTAGGGTGAGCTTCAGGGGTCGAGGAAGAGCAGGGTAGGAGGAAGCAGGAAGCCTCCCCATTCGAGTGTTGGCAGACTCTCTTTCCGTTTCCTTCGCTCCCGTATCCCCAGCACTTAGCCTCGTGTTTGGCACATAGTAGATGCTCAGGAAATGAAAGCCTCAGGTCCAGCCGTGGCTAGCAGTGGAATCTGTGAATCTCAGCCCTGATTTCAGCCTGGCTAGGGCTGAGTCGTTAAAGGATTCTTTGCATTTTTGGCTAGTGGAATTTTTGCTCTGTCTCATTCTTTTTAGTGTGGCTTCGGTGTCACCAGGGCTATGTGGAAAGGGGGTACTCCCTCTGCTCTGATTTACCTTCTGTGATTGAGATCAGAAAACAGATCTAAAATCAGACCTGTTTTTGGAGGGAAGAGTTTGTTCTAGAAAAGGAGAGAGAGCACCTAATGTATGACCGAAAGGAAGGAGAGAGGCCAGGCTGCCCTGCCACTTGGTGTTTGGTTGGCTGAGCCAAGCTTCTGCAGGACTGGGTCTTGGCCCAGGGTGGAGCATATCCACTAATGAGGCAAGTGACTTCAAGAACATCACAGTAATTAGTCACTTTTCACTGCCGTAGTGAGTCACCGTGTTGAAGACATTATGTCCCAACTGAAGAGTGAGGGAGTTGAGGGAGAAGACTCCGGCTCCTCCTCGCTGAGAATGCAGAGTGTGTCTGAGAAGCCCAAGCCGGGGGACCATGGGTGGGGGCGGGGATGGAGGGGGCTGTGTTCTTTTCTTCTGCCTGTGCTGCTTCTTTCTCCCCCCCACGTGCCCGGGGAAGGAAGGGGAGGGACACCGTGCATTAGAGGTCGTGATGGGTGGAAATGGACTCATTGGAGGCAGATGAGGGGCCTGGCAGAAAGGCATGCGGCTTGATCAGCTTACGCGTCCCTGGGTCCTAGCGAGAGCATGCCAGGCCTGCAGGGTCCTGAGGGTGGACATGGCTTTCCTCGTGGGAGTGGGACCTACCTCCACTGCTTGGGAGGGGTAAGCGTTCTCTTTGGAGGCAGGGAGAAGGACTGGAAGGTCTTTGCATCTTGGACGCCCCGGTCTGCAGAATGCCCCATGGCGGGGGGAGATGGACTCAGACCTCGTGGAATAGCGTTGCAAGTGCTAGGCTGGATACGAACAGCTTTTCCCGGGGGTGTCCCCAAATAGCTGGACGTGGTCTGGAGAGCAAACTGACATCTGCTCTGCAGGCCAAGGCAGGGGCAGCGTGACCTGTCAGAGCGACTCTTCTGTCGCTGTTTGCCGGTGCTAGAGGTGGTCTGACGGAATAGGACTTGCCTTGGAGCCACGTTGGCGCTCGGGGAGGCTGAACTGATGACCTTTGTTCTCAGGAGCCCCCACTCCGGCCAGCTCACAGATGGGGGGCTGGAGAAGGGAGTGGGCCGACCCCACACCGTGGCCACGGCTAAGGCTCGAGCCTGGGCACGGGTGTCCCCGGTGCTCCCCTCTGTGGTGTGTGGAGCACGCGGCCTGGGGAGACACCTGCCGGGGCGGGTCTGCAGGGGAAAGCTCACAGATGGCTCCGCTCGGGTTCTGCCATTTCCTGCATAGGGGACCTCAGGGACGTCACTTAAACTCTTTGAGCCTTCTTTCTCTCCCTTTCTCCTCCCTCCCTTCCTTCTTCCCGTCTTCCTTTCCTTTTCCCCACAGACGTTTTCTCAGCGCCCGTCAGGGCGGCGAGTGCTGGCAATGCAGGGAAGAATAATGTAGCCAGGCTGGCACAATGGCAGGAAGAGGGAGAAATGAGGCAGACGACGGAATGAGTAAGATGATTTCAAATCCTGGTGAGTGCTCTGAAGAGAAGCAGGTCTAGAGGTGGCGCGGGGCGTGTGGCCGTGTCCCGGGCGCACTGTGTGGGCCCTGGCCCTGGATAAGGAGCCCCTCATTGAGATCTGAGAGAAGGGCCCGAGGTGGGGAAACCAGCGTGCAGGTGACCGTGACGCCCTCAGGAGGACAGAGCCTGGCCTCCGAATCCAGAATTGTTTGTGCTCGGCCTGGGAGCGAGAAATGGACTTTTTGTGTTACGCCACCTCAGTGTTGGTGCGTGTTTGTTACGGCAGTTAGTGCCACCCGAGCCGCCGCGGTAGAAATCATTGTGTGTACAGAGCAGCGCCGAAAGACCTGGAAGCTTGAGCGCAGGAAAGCGAAGCTAATTGTCGCCTCAGCAACAGTGGCAAGGGCCGCGCTCTCACGTCCGCCTGAGCCCGAGGCCCTCCCTGCTGTAACTCAGTTCCGGAGGCGGCCGGTCCAGACCCCTCACGTCGCAGGAGCTCTCTGTCCTCCAGTTAAGCAGTAATGTGCTTGCCCAGTAAGCGCCATATGGTTGCAATGACTCAAGACCAAATTATCTTAGCTCTAAAAATTAATATTATTAATAATGATAATAAAATCTCACAATTTCATGTCTGCTTTTCTTCCGAAGAGCTCAAAATTCAAGTGCTAAAATAATATGACTAAATATCCTACCTGAGGAGGAAACGAAAACCCACAGAGAAGTTGGGAAAATGGCTTTAGGCTTTTAAGATAAGGCTCAGATCTTTCCCATGTCGTTGTCTCTGACCCCATAACGATAGCTAATCTTTCCTGGCAACACACCAGAATAGTGAAGGGATTAGGGAAGTGGATTATCTTCATGTCACAATAGGAGATGACACACAAATCAGGGACTGAAGTTAATTAGAGACTGCAAAGCACCAAGATTGGAGAAAACCACAACGGACCTCCCCCGCGGGACCTCGCCATGGACGGTGGGCGAGAGGAGGGACGTCGCACCTGTAAGCAGCCTTGCGAGGCCTCCCTGGTCTGGAAGTGGCAGGTGACACGGAGTCGATGGGGAGCTGAGAGGGAGTCATCAGGAGCACTGAGTCCTGAATGGCAGGGGTGGTCGAGGACGGGAGACTGGCGTCTGTCCCCAGGAGAGCAGGGCTCCGCGTGAGCACGGGAAATGGTGGGAGGACAACGCCCCAGCGCCGTCTCTCGTGCAGGAGGGATGGTTTCCGTGCCTGGGCCTAACCTGCTCCGCTTCTTCACTGACCCCAGGAGATGCAGTGGGATGGCCCCGGGGAGTTGGGGAGGGCGGATGTTTAAGTCTGAGGAGAGACATTACAAAGGATGATGAGTCAGAGAATTCAAAAGAGTCACCAAGGAAACTGCGGAGACCATTACTTGGTCAGCCCTCCATTTCCGGGAAAGTTCATCACCATAGAAAAAAAATGTGTTAATCTTTTATTCAACAGGTATTAATTAATTGGCTGTTTTGTGCATTTCTTACCCCAGAGGAGCTTATGATTAAGGATGATACAATTTACCATCCAAACTGAGGCACGTTTGAGGAAGAAAGGGGGCATGATCATGGGAGGCGCAGACGGGCACGCCCAAAGACTGGCCCAGGCAACCTGGGGCATCTGGTCACCCAGCTTATGCCCTGAGAGACATGCAGTCACCCCGTCTGAAAGTAGGTGCAGTGAGGTGCGTGCTGTGTGTGCCATGCACGTTCCCACCGTCTCCCCACCTTCTGCCAGAGTGGGACTCCCTCCCCCTGCCCAAGCCCATCTCCTCATTGTCAGGGTCCAGCTCAAGCCCTGCCCCCTGCCCACCCTGCCACCACTCCGGCCACTGATGAGGTCTGTGACCGAACCTTTCTGTGCCTTGGTTTCCAGATCAGTAAAATGGGGGTACCGTAGTACCTACTTGCAAGGGTGTAGTGAGGATGGAGCGGGTTCGTGTGGGTTCACTCTAGAACAGTGCCGGATTCAAGCAAGCACCCTGCACACGCTGGCTGTCGTGACGAGTCGCTCTGTGGTTTGGAAACTCACCCAATCTCTCTGCACTTTAGTTTCTTTTGTGCGGGAAACAGGGACCTGCCTTTTAAGGGCCTGGAATTCAATAAAAGTTACTCCCCCTTCCCCCTTGAAATCAGCAGCAGACATCAAAGCGTGAGTTTTAATGCTCTCCACACAAGTTCCCTGATTTATTATTAATACCTAATATATTCAGACGTGGTTAAAGAACAGCGCACTGAGAGACAGAGGAGTTGCCCGACGGGAGGGATGTGTGGCCTTCCATGGCAAAGGGAGGCAGGAGCCAGGTAAACGGATGGCCAATCTTCCCGGGATTCCAGGCAGGAGAGAGAACTTTAGAAGTCACCAGAGCTTCTGGCCTTTGTGTCAGGATGAAAAACAGAGGTGCTTTCTCTAAAGCAGGGAGGCGAGGCGCTCGGGTGCGTCTGTTGTCATAAAATGACCAGCTCTTTCTCTTCTTGCATTTGACCTCCAGCCAGAATGGATGGGGTGCACAAAACTATTCAGGGGCTTTGGATTTTATTTTCACTTCTTTAAGTTCATCTATAAAATAGGAAGTCATTTTTAAAAAAATGTTTCTATCATGGAAAATTTCAAATATAATCAAAGAGACATAGATAATGAGTTTCCACGTATTTCTCTCCTGGCTCCAGCTTCGACAGTTTTCATCACTTGCTGATTTGGTTTTATCTGTTTCCCTCAAGACCTTTTTTTTCTGGGATGTTTGGAAGCAAATTCTGGCCATTATATAATTTCACCTCTAAGTTTAGTTCACCCTTGACCAATGTGGGGGTTAGGGGTACCAACTCCCCAGTCAAAAATCTGTGTATAACTTTTGACTCCCCCAAAACTTAACTACTAATAGCCTACTATTGACTAGAAGCCTTACTGGCAACACAAGCGGTCGATTGACACATATAACATATAACGCATTTGTATGTTACATGTACTGCATACTGTATTCTTACAATGAAGTAAGCTAGAGAAAAGAAATATTAAGAAAATCATGAGAAAGAGAAAATGTGTTTACCGCTCGTTAAGTGGATGTGGATCATCACACAGGTCTTCATCCTGGCGGTCTTCATGACGAGTAGGCTGAGGAAGAGGAGGGGTTGGGCTTGCCGTCTCGGGTGGCGGAGGCGGAAGAAAGTCCACGCGTGAGTGGACCGTTGCAGTTCAGACCCGTGTTGTTCAAGGGTCAGCCGCACTTCAGCATGCGTCTCTAACAGACAAGGATTTTTCGAAAATATGAGCAAATATCTGTATTACTCCAGACATCAGTAACAACAGCAAAACCCAGGAGATCCTTAATATCATCTAATAGTTAATAATTTGAATTTCCCTTCTTATATCAAAATATATCTTTGACAGTTGGTGTGAGTCAGGATCCTGTTAAGGTCCACGCATTACTGGTGTCTTACCAGTCCCTTTTTATCCGAAATTGTCCCCCTCCCATTTTGAATGTCGTTTGTTTGTTAAAGGAACTGGGTCAGTTGTCCTGTAGAATGTCTCATATTTTGATTGGTTGATTGCTTCCTCATTTTGCCGTGTAATTTGTTCCTTTATCCTCCACGTTTCTGTGACCCAGAAGTCAGATTCAGGTTCCATGTGTTCCACAGGGAGGGTCAGGGCTGTGCCGGTTGGGGCTACGCATCCTGTTGCGCTGAGCCTGGCGCATGGGCTCAGGAGTCATCGGCCCGCACTTCCTCTGTTAGAGAGCCCCAGCGACCTTCATCTGGTGGCTTCCCGGAGCCGTCATTTCATCAGGGCTTGTGAAATGTGCGTCTTCAGATTCCATCATTCCTTTCTCATTTAGTAGCTGGAATTCTTCTGTAAAGAGGATCACTCCCTCTTCAACGATTTGGTTATCCTGAAATACAGTTTGGCAGAGAAAGCAGGGCAAGTGCTTTTGTATCATTGACCAATATTCAGAGTAGTGAGTCGGTGTTCTCGCAAAGGAGAACCGATCTTTAACTAATTAATTAATTAAACAAGTATTTATCGAGTTCCTCCTATGTACTGGGTGTTGTTCTAAATTCTGATGGTTCAGCAGCGAGCAAAACAGATAAAGATCCCTGCTTTCTTGGAACGTGCACTCCAGGGGCGGAGACAGACGGTGAAGAGAGCAGCGAGTGTATCCACTGAGTTGGGACTGACGAGGGCCGTGCGGGAAAGTCAAGCAGGATGGGCCACGGGGACTGCTGGGGGTGGGATTTGCGTTTGCGATTTTCAGTAGGGTCAGGAAGGCTCACAGGAAGGTGGCGTTTAAGCAAACACCCGAAGAAGGTGAGCAATCGCTGGAGAGGCACGGGCCAGGAGCGGCCTTGCAGCAGTAGGACGCCTGCCGTGGGAGAGGCCAGCGTAGCCGCTGTGGAGTGAGTGGCGGGGACGGCGGTAGGTGACAGGACCGGGGGTTGGTGGCAGGGCGGGCCATTTCCTGGACTTCGGTTTTTCCCCACTGGAGGATGGTGAGCAGAGATACGACGAGGTCTGCCTTAGGTTTTTCAGGGGTCCCTCTGGCTGTGTGGGGAGGAGGAGGGAGTAGGCAGGTAAGAGCAGAACTGAACGAGTTTCATCTTAAAAGCAGAAAGCCCTTAGCCCTGGTCCAGCCTCCTTCCTTGCCCGCAGGTGGCAGGTACCTGGTGAGGGGGACGGCGGGTGCTTCCTCCGTTCATAGAGGAACTCCGGGGATGTGACAGACGCTGGCCTGCAGGAAATGCTTCCCCCTCGATTCCATCCTTTAAGATCCCTAGGCGTAGCTTTCTCCTCGAGTGCTTGAGGACGTAAAACCCCGGGCCGGAAACCGTCCTGCCCCAGACTTCTGGCAGAGTGACTATATGTCCGTCACGCCACAGAACTGGAATTCTGTTCCGGGCTGGAAGTGTGATACATGGGGACACTGTTGTCACTTGGCCCATCTCCTCTCATGGTTGTTGTGACTCTGTTCGAACACCTTTGCAATCACTGGAGAATTGGTGTTGGCTAGCCACGTACGTCGGTGGGAGTTTCTGACGATTGCAGAGCTGGGTCACCATTTGTCCTCCATGTTTCCTGTGAAGTTAGATTCCAATTCCATTTGTTTTGAAGGGTCAAGGCTATGCTAGCTGGGGCCGTCCATCTGTTGAGAGTCACCCCTCCAACCGGCGAGGGTGGCTTAACCTAAGAGGTGCCCGATGACACGGTGCAGACCAGTGAGGCCTCTGGCCCTTTCCATCTGGACTTTCCCAGCCAGCTCGGAGCACACCTTGTCCCCCAGGCTGCCTTCTCGGCATCCGCAGAGCCTTTTTGTGGATGGGCATCTGTCTTTGCCTGTACTTCTCTCCTCTCATAGGCTGCTTATGAATTTCTGGGTGCTTAGCAACCGGGAGAAGGGACGATGCGAGCAGCCTCTGTCCCTGTCAAGTAGCTGTTCCCTCTCGTTCATCTTCACCTCAGGGTTTGCATGCGCAACGAAAGCAACAGAGAGACGCTCTGCCTGAACCGAAACAGTGGCTTTTAAAATTAAATAAATAAATAAATAAACGGAATTGAGTTCAAGCAGATCTTGCCTCAAAGAAAGCTCGTGAGCACCGCTTCTCACCATTCCTTGTCCCTGTTTCTGGTGCTTCTCTGTGACCTTCTGAGATTCTTTCCCACAAGCCTGGCACGAAGGTGAGACACACCAAGCAAGGAGGTGGTGAGGGGAGGGCGGTCCTCTCCACGCTGCAAGTTGCTTCGCAAACTGCAGGTCCTGCAGAGCAGAGGCAAGGACATAGCGAAGGACGCACAGTCTCCAGGGAAGAGCTGTCATGGCTCAGGAGTGGACTCTCCATCTCTCATTAAAAGCAAAGTTGCTTGTTGGGGAGTGGCAAACATTTTAGTTGGACAACAGTCCTTGGTAGCTACCCACACCCATCAGGTTAGCGGGAGAGAGGAACTATAGTTCTCATGCCAGGAGGATTCTGAGGGGTCAGGGCCTGTTGGGAAGGGGGGAACTAGTATTTGCTAAGTTTCCGCATGGTTAGCTGTTTTTCTTAAAAGTACCTTACATTTCGCATGAGATGAACCTAACTCAGAACTGATGCTGCGTGTAGGATTATGTTCTTCAGACAGTCTGGGGGTCCACAGGAGGCTTGCTAAAAGGGTTAGAATCTAAGCGGTTGTCTTGCGGTATCAAGGAATCTGTGTCTGGGGGGGCTAAATGTGACCTGGAGTCGAGGCCCCTTCTGGGGCTGTCACAGAAGACTGCGAACATCTCTCTGCTCCCCAAAGGTGCCTTCCTTTCCTGCCCCCTCAGGGCAGAATCCATGACTTCCTTCATGACCTGGTTCCCCGAGGGGAGCCTTGGGGGCTGCTTGAGTACCAGATTCTTAACAGGACCTGTGGGCATGCACTTTTTCCAGGTGAATTCACAGGCCCTGAGAGGAGAATGGAAAGACAGAAGTGAGAGGGTCTTTTCTGTGTTTAGTGCAAACAAGTATTAAGACGAATGTTTGATGACTTGGAATTCCAAGTCTTTTATAAAAATCCCAGTGTTCTGTGGTTTCTCATGCAATCATGGCCATTATGGGCACCTGCCAGTTGGAGTTGGGGGCACAGCACAGAAATGAGGGAGTGGGCACCTTGCCAAAGACTTATGGAGCTTCCCCGGGCCTGCCGACGGTAGGTTAGTGAACTGATGATCTTCGCCAGGTTCCTACTCAAGTGAGTTGTCTGAAAAAGGAAAAAATACAAATGTATTGTGGGGTCAGCCGCTTATACCCATGGACTCTTTAAGGTTGGAAGGACCTTTGGGGTCATTTAGTCCATTGCCCTGTTGGATGCTTGATGAACAATCACCACAGAAACTCTGGGCTCTGCACACTGAACATTGACCCAGACCCTGTCATTGTTAGAAAATATTACTGCAATTAATGGAATGCTGCTAGAATATTGGCTGCAGACCTGAATCCCCGAATTGGAAGAGAGTCAGAAAGAAGGACGTCCAGAGGAAGCGCCAGGCGTGAGTGGAGTAAGAAAATGGAAGTTGCGCAACGAGCAAGTCAGTAGGTTAAAAGGGAACCGTCAGGGCTCCGTCACGATGGCCACAAACGAGTATCCGGTAGTTAAGTGGAGGGCTGCCTGCTCCACACGCGTGTGAGGCCAGTCTTCTCTCCGGAAGAGCTCTTGCCTTCCTGCCTTGGGTTTATTCTCCCCAAACTGTTGTCCACACCACTGCTGGACTGAGCTCCTGGGATTGGACCTCCACCATGTTCCTTCTCTGCTTCAGATGGAACTTCCATGGTTTCTCTTGGTCTGACAGGAGAAAGGGCTTTCTTAGCTTGGAGTCCTCAAGGCCCCACCCTGCTTTCTCTAACTGTCAGTGTAAGCTTTTGTTTTGTGGGGTAGGTCCACCCACTGCCTCCTGAGCTGGCCTTCCTCTGAGCTTTGGCTCATGCTTGCTAGAACAGGGAGGGTGTCTTCTAGTTCCCTGTAACCCCATTGGTGTCTATTGCAAGGTTGAGCGCATGAGGTGAATGAATGAATGAATGAATGAAGTCTTCATGCTGAGTAAGCAAACATACAGATGTAAACACACCTGCACACAGAAACACCATGCAATTCTAAACGTCAGTGGAGAGAAAGAACCCCTTCTTTCTTCCCTGGCGTCTGGCAGTGGGCGGAGGGTTGGTGGGGAAAGCACTGGGGTACTGAGGCTCTGGTTCTTGTCCCCCCCTGGAACCAGCGTCTGCTCGGAGGCCCAGCAGGGCAAGCCTGGCATGGAGCCCTTCTGCTTTCAGAGGAAGCTAAATGTCCCGGCAGGGTGAGTCAGTGGGAGCATGGGACCAGAGAGTGAGTCACTGGGAGGAGGAGCTAGAGGATCTTCTCTGCTCAAAGATATTTTAGGTCTTGGTAGGTTTTCCCACTTCGCTTGTTTAGATATAAGTTTGAGGCATGTGACTGCAGTGGCTGAGTTCTCAGATGTAACATGAAGAGCTTTCTCCCGACTCTCTAGGGCACCGCATTCTAGAACGTTTTTGCCAATAGGGAGACACTAAAGTGAAGTGTTAAGGGCTGGCTTTGTAGCCAGGCAGACTGGCCTCTAATCACAGGGTGTCCGGAATCAGCAGGGGACCTTGACTGAGTTCGATCTCTTGAAGCCTAGGTTTTACTATTTTCAAAATGAGTGTTGTTGGGAATGCCGAATGTTCGTTCCACGAGCACTTACTGAGCGTCTAATGTGAGCCGGGCAACCTGGGTGGTGAATGCGGCAGACATGGACCCTGCCCTCTGGGGGGTTGCAGTTCAGGGGACCCCTGTGTGCAGCAGGTGGCTGGAGCCCCGTGGGCAGGAAGTGCTCAGCGCGTCCCAGCGGGTGCAGTGGTTGTCACTCTGCGCCTTCCTGTGAGCCTGCTCATCTCTTTGCACCTCAGTTTCCTCGTTTGTAAAATGTGGAGCTGAGTCACAGTTATCTCAGAGGGGAAGTCCCTGCCTCTCTAGTCTTTGAGCTCATGCTTGGAGTTCCTTAGAGAATCTCTAAAATGCAAGGGGAGGGACAGCTGGAAGGCACAGCACCCAGGCCTTCGGTGTGGGGACAGAGCTGAGGTCGGCGTGATCATAGCAGACTGGCGTGGTGAGCTGAAGCCAGCCGGAGACATTGCAGTCTGAGGTTTAGGTTCCAACACACAGTTCCCAAACATACGAAAAGGGAGAGCAGACTTGAGCGCAGTTCACATGAAAACAAATCCAGGTATTTTATTTCATTCTTGTTGTGATCAGGACTGCTAAAAATATGACATAATCTCCAGCTGCATCCATAGATGAATAATGCATAGTGTGTAAGCCAGGAGGAGAATAAGAGTAATAATAGCTAATATTTTGGAGTTATTTTAGGCCAAGAGACCCTACATCCATGATGTCATTCATTTATAGCTTATTGTTTAATCTCTACAATAAGCCCATGGGGTGGATATTATTATTACCATCATTTTGGCAATGAGAACACTGAAGCTCAGAGAGAGTGACGGATTGCGAGGGATGCGTCACCTGTGGCCCATCACGGGCGGCTAGAGGACCCAGGCAAGAACACGTGCAGAGAGGGCAAACTGGTTCTGCATGACCTGTTAACGTCAGAGTCAGACCAGTGGGTGGGTGTCATGGGCTAGTACGGAGCTGTTCAGAAATGGAACACGTTGAGAGGCCAAGAGTTCTTGTCCCTGAGAGCATTCACGCAGAGACAGGGTGACGGTCGGAGGTATCGACATTGGGAAGGAACTGGTGAGACGATGTCTGCAAAAAAAGATGGTACCTGCTTCGAACCCGTGTAATTTTCTTTAACAGTATCCCCCACGTGTGAGTAAATGAGGTAATGCTGGTGAAAGCAAAACGCAGGCATCAGTGCGACGCAAGCAAACGCGGCCCGCTGCGGCGGGAGTTCCCGCACCCGGGCGGGTCGCGCTGGTGGTTTCTCTTGCTTCTGCTTCGACTGGGCCCTCCCCCAGTCTCCTTGCAGGGATTTCTTTTTCCCCTGCACCACCTTAAATTAAAATCTGCTCACATTAGTGGAGGTTTCGCAGTCTTTTTGCGTATTGGTGAGCCGAGTGCAGGTCATTAGTATCCTATGGGACTGAGGTTACAAAATGTAAAGTCATTTTGGGGAAATGGCTTCTCTACTGAAGTTTTTATACGGAGAAGCGGTCAGCTTAACCGTACACTCTCTCCCTTCCCGTGTCTAACTTATCCACGAAATGTTTGTCTCGTGCCCACAGTGGACCAGAACTGTCCTGGCGGCTGGAGATGCCAGGGCCGCCGAGACCTGCCCTGTGTGTCTCCGAGTCTAAGGGAAGGCGAGGAAGTCAGCAGTCCCCCTGGACGCAGTCCTCCAGGCCGGCCGATACAGGCGCGCCTGGGCAGGGTTTTGACGGTGCTGTCCTCAGGACGCGAGGACTATGGTACCAGGGAGTCTCGGTTTCAGTCCTCAACCCACCAGATGCCAGGTAATGGTGGGCAAGTGCCCTAGCATTGCTGAGCGTCTGTCCTTCACCTCTTAAACAGCGATAATATTACTCCCTCACATGATTTCTGGGAAAATTGAGTTAATTTAGGCAAACCACTTAGCATAATCCCTGGCTCAAAAAAAAGATATAATTTTTCTTTTCTTCCTGACCTTGGAGGAGAACCAAGATGATCCTTAACCCGAGGTCCATGAGTCCCTATGGCAGAGGTTCCCAAACACCTGGTCACAGGTTGGTGTCCAGGGTGGCTCTCCTAATCACCAGGCGTGGTCTCTTAACACAGTGACTACCACACTAGAAAAAAAAGTTTTTCCTCGGGGCTATGGTGTTTCATTATGAAAATAGAATAAAAACTTTAAAAACAAAATGATCCTTTCTAATTTAATGAAAATTTTGTTATTTTTTATTATTATCTATGTGTGAGTTATATGTAACTTGAAAGATAGTTCATGTGGCTCCCAGTGTAAAGAGACACGTGAGTTGCATATGCTTCATGAGGCCCTGGGCTGAAAACCAGTGTGAGTTAAATACAACTCACATGGCAGTTAATGTGTTAAGTACAAAGTTTGGGTTGCTCCTTTTGGAGATTCTATTTCAGTGAGTCGGGGAAGGGGCTGCATAGGAATCGGGAAAGTGATTCTGATGCATAGTTAGGTTTGGAGACCTGCTAAAAATATATACCAAAAAAGTGTGTGTGTGCATTTTTCTGGAGAGAGCCCGCCTGGTTTTCATCAGAATCTCAAAGTGCTTCATGATCCCACAAAAATGAAGCAGCACTCGTGTGTGCTGCGCGCTAGTGGGCACAGAGGTGGGTCTAGAGAATGTGGCCTCTTCCCTTGCCCAAATGCCAGGGAAGTAGGCGCAGCTGGTTGGTCTCGGGGCTCTCTGGCAGGTAGATAAGTGGTTGGGGAAATAGATGTGTTTCATCAATCTGTGTCTAGACGTTCTTAAGATGCTTAGTTGTAACCAGCCTGAAAGTTGATGTGGAAAATGGTTCAGCCTTGTTCCTGTAAATGTAAAATCTGTTACGAATTAGCTCCATCTGACTGAGAGAGATGGAGAGATTTGGTGTGTGTCTGCATGGTCTGAAAGCTTTTGCAGTTTTTCCTCATTGGCAAAATCCTTTTCTGTAAAGAACCTCCTCTCTTTTTCCGTCTCATCCCCCACGGCCCGTGAGTTCTGATTTCCTGGCAAGGCGCACAGGCACCGGGTTAGGGGCGTTGTTCTGAAGGATTTTCAGGGCTGTGTATGTGTGTGTGTGCGTGTGTAAAAGCAGGCAGGAAGAGTGTCAGCTCTGTGGTTAGCAGCTGAGGGGACTTGTCTTTCAACATGTCTTCTGAGGCCGGGAGACCTGGGCTTTTTGACTTGTTTTCTTACACTTGGTAAGTCTTCTAAGATGCTCCACGGACGGTGGAAGGAACTCTGAAGTCCCTGCCATGCCCGTGAGTTTGCCACGAAGGGGGCAGAGGCTCACAACTGCTTCCCGTTCCTGTGGATGATCCGTCCGCTGATAATTTGAGCTAAGTTTGCATTAATTTGGAGTCTGGGTGGAGACTTTAGGGTACGCATTCCTTCGTTTCCACGTTGGCCTGCGAACGTGATTGCCTCCCCGTGAGGCCACGTCTAGAATATGAAATAGTCACGAGTCAGCTCTCTGTGTAGTTTGTCTGTTCATTTGTTCGTTCATTCCCCGCCTTTCTTGCTTGTGCGCCACGTGCCAGGCACAGTAGTAGGCTCTGGAAGCACAGTGGGGAGCAAGGCCGAGTCCTGCTCTCACGGAGCTTGCGTTCTCGTGAAGAACACAGGCAAGCTGGGCAACACGAAGAAGCAGGCAGAGAATCTTGTTTTCTAAGCCTCCTGGGAGGCCAGGTCTCCTCATATTTCTACTTCTTCTATCCCCAAATGTACTCATTAGCACTAACATCTAAGTGACTCACAGTAAATTAAAATCTGACCCCTCCCATGGGTATTTGCTTTTTAGCTGAGGTTAGAGTCTAAGGAAAGGGATGTGGAACTAATGTTTTTTGGGGGTGGGGAAGTCAGGGAGTCTCAGCGAGTGGCTCCTTTCTCCAGGCTGTGTTTACAGCGGGACGCGGCGCGGCGCACTCAGCCTGCCCATTTCCAAGCAGGGGCAGAGTCAGATGTCCCATAGCCGCCCTCCAAGATGCCTCTCTGTGGGGTTTCTGCCTCCTTGGCCTTGGTCATGGCCACGTCGCCAGTGGCCCAGGTTCTCTGTTTTAATGGGAGGCAGTGAGTTGAGAGACCATGGGAAGGAGGGGTCCTTCCTCTGGCCTGGAGCACCTTCCCTCACCTGCCCCCCCCGCCTGCTGTCCTTCCAGGCCTCGCCCCAGCCCCGGGAAGCCTGTTTGGTGTAACAGTGCCTGTCCGCGAGGGCTGTCTCTCGGTGCGCTCCCGACAGTTGTGTCCTGAGTTGTGTCCTCCCAAAACTCATGTGTTGAAGTCCCTCTGTCTCAGGATGCGACTGCATTTGGAGACAGGGTCTTGGAAGAGGTGCGAGCTAGAATAAGATTGTTAGGGGGCATAATCCAATACGACTGGTGTCCTTATAGGAAGAGGAGATGAGGGCACAGCCCTGCAGAGGGAGGACCCTGTGAGGACACAGGGAGAAGACAGCGTCTGCAAGCAGAGGAGAGGGGCCTCCGAGGAAGCCAGCTCTGCTGACCCCTTGATCTTGGCCTTCCCGCCTCTAGAACTCTGAGAAAACCCATTTCTGTTGTCTAAGCTGCCCTGTCTGTGGCACTTTGTCGTGGCAGCCTGAGCGCAGGCCTCCTGCCCTGCCCGCGTGGCCCTCGCTCCCCTTTTCCGTGCGCCATGGCGTCCTTGTCCGGCGGGGCTCCGGCCGGCTCCTGCTGTCCTGCAGCTGCTCAGACTTCTCTG
>CAUYSK010045009.1:0-46526 GCA_963575035.1 Avahi laniger | reverse complement strand
CCCCCAGACGGTGCGCACCGCGCCCATCAGGTGTGCGCATACCCACCCCTCTCCCCCACCTGTCCGACACCAGATGAATGTTCCGGCTATATGTGCACTTTTGAGACAGGGTCTCACTCTGTTGTCTGGGCTAGAGTGAAGTGACATCTTCAGAGCTCACTACAGCCTCAGACTCCTGGGCTCAAGCAATTCTCCTGCCTCAGCCTCCGGAGTAGCTGAGACTACAAGACACATCACCACACCAGGCTAATTTTTCTATTTTTTGTAGAGATCAGGTCTCACTCTTGCTCAGGCTGGTCTCGAACTCCTGGCCTCAAGCAATCCTCCTGCCTTAGCCTCCCAGAGTGCTAGGATTGCAGGTGTGAGCCAGCGTGCCGGCCTGAATGCCTAGTTTTGAACCCCTTCTCAAAGGCCCTTTCCAGAAAGAAGGAAAGTGAGCAAAATCTCTCTTTTCCCTTGACTTTCAGAAAGCCTGCTTGCTGCTCCTGGAGTCAGCAACTGCTCTCCTCATGCCCACTCTGTCCCTTAGTGAAGGTTCTGGCCAGGAAGTGGCACCACAGCCCCAAGATGGAGGCATGGAGGGCAGCAGAGTCCTTGTGTACCCCCCAGCCTCCCCCATGGAGGGAGTGGGGAAGAGGAAGTAGAAGTCTCTCATCTGCCTTTCTCTGAGAAGGCAGGTCCTTGTCTTCTGGATTCCCCTCTCCCTCAAAATGGACGTAAAACTCCAAAACGAGCTTTCCTGTGCCTTGCTCCCTCAGTCCTTCTCGCATTATTCAATGAAATTATCATCGTTGAAGGCTAATTTTCAGGGCCCTGCTTGATGCCCATAGATCTGGAAAGTATGCTTTTTCGGGTATGATTATTTGTGGGGGCAGGGGGAGGATGAAGAGCAGCTCCTGGGACGCCCTGCATTCGTGGGAAAGGATCTGTGTATCTAAGAGGCCAACACAACTATCTCAGGGGCTCCCTTTTTTCTATACTTCCAGCACTGTACCAAGCTCCAGAGAAGGGATGGTAAAGAACAGCAAATATTATGCAATTAAGCATAAGGGAGCTCCCAAGGTAGCACCTGGGGAAGGGAAAAGGAGAGAACATGCCTAAAGCCCTGCCCACATATCTCAGTGAGACGGACTTGTCCTGTATATGACTCCTCAACGACTGTGTCCATTATCTTTCTTCTCAACTTCCCTGGCCCTAGCTGCGAGATTCTTTATAACCACAGGGGAGTTTGGTGTTGTCTAGCTGCCCTCCCCCCTCAATACCACATTTTTGGTGGGCTTTAAATTCCTAGATCCCAATAAGTCCTAGCCTAAGCCTTTCCTTCAGGGTGAATAGCTTCAAGCACCCAAGCCCAGTCCCTCCAAGGTTAAGACTCACCTGTCAACCACAATGGCTGGGCCTGGAAAGCAGGGAGAGCCAAGTTTCAAGGAAAGTCAAGTTCCATGCAAATCTAGGTCCAGTTCAGTAGTTCTGTAAATACTTTTAACTAGTGAACTCCAGAAGCACTTTAACATTATGTTGACACGGCACAGGAGCCTCAAACAAACATAATTATCTTTTTCTATCCAGTTGAGTTCTTCACAGTCCTTGGTGAAGAACTTAACACAATCAAGGGCTATCCTACCAGGAGGAAATCGGAACCCAAAGAAGGTCACAGTTGAAATGGTGGAGAGCTTCAGGTGTAGTAATTTTCGAACTATACTGTCTGAATCTTTGGAGGATTCACAGAGGTACCTTAAGGTTCACTGGATGTCTGGGAAGACAGCAGATTGTGGAGTGCTGGGCCACACTTCCATCAGAATACTGGTTTTAACATTGAAAAAAAGGGATTCTTCTGTTTGAATTTTAAAGCAATTTTTTCAATAGTTATTTCAAATCAAGACTTATGCTTCTGGAAAGACTAATTATATGTATTTCCCCTTATTCCTCCCATGAAGAACAGCTTAAAATGCTGAATACTATATATAAAACAAACCTAAGAAGATTCTGAAAGGTGGAGAGAAGAAAGCAGACCAGCTAGGGAACTCAAAACTTGAGAAGTGACTCACCTGAGGTAAGTACCTAGGGCTTTTTTCCCCTCAAATGTGTCAGACTTGGTGCTGGAGAAGCCAGCAACCCAGAAACACCAATGGGCACAGACATAAAAAGCCCAATAAAATCTTTCTTTCTCTAGCCACAGAACCAGAAAAGGGGCAGACTAGCAAGACAGAAAACTTTTACACAACAGACACTCTACTCCAATCAAACACCAAGAAAAAAACTGTGGTTCCACTCCCACCCCACTCAGCAGAGGTACAATAGAGAGCCTAGATTTCCACTTTCATCTTCCTGTAACAAAGGACCCTTCCTTCCTATAACCAGGGTGGCATCACCAAAGGCCACGTAGGGAGCCTAGACTTTCTATTCCAGCTAGTAACAAGGCATCTCTGTCCCTCTCAGCAGCCCAGGTGTTATCAGGGAAGGCTTAGTGGGGTGCCTGAACTCCTACCCTCACAGAGCAATAATGAAGAACCCCTCACCACCTCTATGTCAACAGAGGCCCAGTGGGGAACCTTGACCTTCACCTTGATTTGGCAGTAATGAGGCAGTGCACCCCTTCCCCCACTGGCATGCTGTCAGAGGAGGCCTGCTAAAACAAGAGATTTAAATAAGATCCATAGTTTTATTACTTACTACTCAAAATGTCCAAGTTTCAATCAAAAAAGCATCATACCAAGACATCATGCCAGAACCAGATATTGGTTCTTGACTGAAAGAATACAACTGATGCCAACACGTGAGATGACAAAGATGTTAGAATTACCTGACAAGAAACTTAAAGCAGTCATCATAAAAATGCTTTGATGAATATTTATGAACATGCTCGAAATAATTGGAAAATTGGAAAGTTTTAGTAAATAAATAGAAGATATAAATAGAAGACCAAATGGAAAGTTTAGAACTAAAAAATGCAATAACCAAAAAAAGAAAAACATCAATAGATAGGCCCCACAGCAGAATGAAGAAGACAGAAGAATCAGAGAACTTGATGATAGAGCAGTACGAATTATCCAATCTGAGCAAGGGAAAGAAAATGGATTGAAAAAAATTAACAAACTAACAGAAGCGCAGTGAATTATGGGATTCTGACAGAAGATCTAACAATCATGTCATCAGAGTCTAAGAAGGAGATGAGGAAGAAATGGGACTGGAAAAGTATTCAAATGGCTGAAAACTCCCCAAATTTGGCAAAAGACATACTCCTACAGATTCAGGAAGCTGAGTGAATCCCAAACAGGATGAATTCAAAAAGATACATCCTAAGACACATCATAATCAAACATCTGAAAACTAAACAAATATCTTGAAAACAGCAAGAGAGAAATGATACTTTAATTATAGGGGAAAACAATTTGAATGACAATGGATTTCTCATCAGAAACCATGGAGAGAAGAAAGAAGTTACAAATTTTTAAAGTACTGGAAGACAAGAACTGTCAACCCAGAATTGCATACCTAGTGAAAATATCCTTGAAGGAAGAGAAAATCATGGCATTCTCAGATGATGGAAAACTAAGAAAATTTGTCCTCAGGAGATCTACCCTAAAAGAATGGCAAAGGAAGTTCTCCAAACAGAAAAGAAGTGACAGAGGAAGGAATCTTGTAACATCAGAAAAGAAGAAACTACATGAAAAGCAAAAATATGGTACCTAAAGAGGTGATTAAGCTATACAGACTCTGCCCTCATGAATGGATTAGTGCCCCTATAAAAGGGCTTGAAGAAGGCAGTTTGGTCTCTTTTTCACTTCCTCCTTTCTACCATGTGATGACACCTAGAAGCACCATCTATGAGGAACAAGCTCTCATCAGACACCACACCTGTTGGCACCTTGATTTTGAACTTTCCAGCTTCCAGAGCTGTGAGAAATAAATTTCTGTTCTTCATAAATTACCCCATCTCAGGTATTTTTTTTTTAGCAGCACAAATGGACTAAGACGTACAATATTGAAATACGTGGCACAAAACTAAAGTAGTACTGAGAGGGAAATTTATAGCATTAAATGCTTATAATAGAATTAGGAATGGTCTCAAATCAGTACTCTAAATTCCTACCTCAAGAAACTAGAAAAAGAAGAGCAAAATAAACTCAAAGAAAGCAGAAGGGAAAAAATAATAAAAGGCAGAAATCAATGAAATTGAAAATAGGAAAACAATAGAGAAAATCAATGAAAAAGTTGGCTCTTTGAAAAAAGTCAATAAGATTTATAAACCTCTAGTAAGACTACATAAAATGAGAGATAACCCTAATCACCAAGATCTGGAATGAAACAGGGGATATCAGTACAGACCCTGCAGCCATTTTTAATGAAAGATAATAAGGGAACACTATGAATAACTTTCCACTGATAAATTCAACAACTAGAAAAATTAGACAAATTCCTCAAAAAAACCACAAACTACGAGAACTCAATCAAGAGGAAATAGGTTGCCTAAATAGTCCCATAATCATTAAAGAAATTAAATTTGTAATTTTAAAGCTCCCCAAAAAGAAAGCTCCCCAAAAAGAAAAGTCTATATGGAGTTATTGGAAATTTTTACCAAACATTCAAAGAAGAATTAATAGCAATTTTACACAATTCTTTCCAGAAAACATAAAAGGAAGAAACATTTCATGAGGCCAATATTACCCTGATATCAAAACCAGACAAAGAAAATAGAAAAAAAGAAAACTATAGACTAATATACCTTATGAATATAGATGTAAAATTCTTCAGAAAATATTAGCAAGCCAAATCCAATAATGTATAAAAAGGATTATACATCATGACCAATTGGGATTTATTCTAGATATGCAAGGCTAGTTCAATATTTGAAGCTTAATCAATGTACCATATCAAGTTAAAGATGAAAAATCATATGATCCTATCAGTTGATGCAAAAAAAGCATTTGACCAACCTATTCATGATTAAAGAAGAACAACTCTCAGCAAGTTAGAAATGGAGGGGAGCTACTTCAACTTGATAAAGAGCATCTACAAATAACCTACTGCTAACATCATACTATAATAGGGAAAGACTTTTATGTTTTCCTACTAAGATGAGGAACAAGGCAACAATGCCCTCTCTTGCCACTCTTATTTAACATAGTACTGGAAATGCTAATGCAACAAGGCAAGAAAAATACATAAATTGTATACAGATTGGAAAGAAATAAATAAAACTGTCTATTTGCAGATGATATAATTGTCTACATAGAAAATCCCCAGAAAACTACCAAAACCTTGTAGAAACAATAAGTGAGTTCAGCAACATATCAGTATACAATATCAACATACAAAAAAAGCAATCAAATTTTTATAAACTATCAATGAATATGCAGAAACTGAAGTTGAAAATGCAATAGCACTTACAATCATTACAAAGAAAATGAAATACTTAGATGGGTACTTAACAAAATATATGCTGGATATATGCTGAAAATTTTAAAATACTAATGAAAGAAATCAAGAAAGATCTAAATAACTAGAAAGACATGCTATGTTCATAGACTGGAAGACTCAACATAGTAAAGATGTCAATTTTTCCCAAGTTAATATGGAGTTTTAAATCAATTTCTATCAAAATCCTAGCAAGATTTTTTAGGCATAGATGAAATTATTCTAAAATTTATATGAAAAGGTAAAGGAAGTAGGAATAGTTAAAATGATTTTGAAAAAGAAGAATAAAGTGGGAATAATCACTCCACCTGATTTTAAGACTTATAGTTACAATAATCAAGACTCCATGGTATGGGTAGAGGACTAGATATATAGCACAGTGGAACAGAATAGAGAACCTTGACATAGTATGGCACATACGCATGACTAATTAATTTTTGACAAATGTACAAAAGCAGTTTAATGGAGAAATGATAAACTTTTGAACAAATGGTGGTGGAGCAATTGGATGTCCATAGGCAAAAAGATACAGAAATGAACTCAAAATGGATCATAGACTTAAATCTAAAATGTAAAACTGCAACACTTTTAGAAGAAAACTGGAGAAAATCTTTGGGACGTAGAGCTTGGAGAGGAGTTTCTTAGACATGACACCAAAACCACAACAAAGGACTCATATTCAAAATACAAAAAACAAACAAACAAAAATGAACTCAGAAAAAAACCCCAAACAACCCAATTTGAATTTGAATGAGCAAAAGATATAAAGAGACATTTCATGAAAGAGGATATATGTATGGCAAATAATCACATGAAAAGATGTTCAATATTACTTGCATTAAGAAAATGCAAATGAAGGCCACTACACATTTATTAGATCAGCTAAATAATAAATGGTGGCAATACTAAATGCTGGTGAGAATATGAAGAAAGTGTATCTCTCATACATTGCTGTGGGAATATAAAATGTTACAGCCACGGTAGGAAATAGTTGGGCAGTTTCTTAAAAAACGAATCATACATTACCATATAACCCAAAATTGCTCTCCTGGGCATTTATTCCTGAGAAATAAAAACTTATGGGCCAGGAGTAGTGGCTCACGCCTGTAATCCTAGCACTCTGGGAGATCAAGGCGGGTGGATTGTTTGAGCTCAGGAGTTCGAGACCAGCCTGAGCAAGAGCGAGACCCCGTCTCTACTAAAAATAGAAAGAAATTAGCTGGAAAACTAAAAATATATAGAAAAAATTAGCCGGGCATGGTGGCGCATGCCTGTAATCCCAGCTACCCAGGAGGCTGAGGCAGGAGGATTGCTTGAGCCCAGGAGTTTGAGGTTGCTGTGAGCTAGGCTGATGCCACGGCACTCTAGCCCGGGCAACAGAGTGAGACCCTGTCTCAAAAAAAACAAAAAACAAAAACTTATGTCCACAGAAAACCTTTACATGACTGTGGAATTATTTGTAATACCCCAAATCTGGAAGCAACCAAAATGTCCTGCAATAGGTGAATGGTTAAACATACTGGTACGTCCATACAATGAAATACTACTTGGAAATTAAAAAGGAACAAACTACTCATACATGCAACAACTTGGATGCATCTCAATGGCATTATACTGAATGACAAAAGCCAATCTCAAAAATCACATAGTGTGTGATTCCATTTATATGACATTCTCAGAATGACAAAATGATAGAGATAGAGAAAAGATTTAGTGATTGCTAGGGTTTGGTTGGTGGGTAGTGGTGGAGGAAGCAGGTGAATATAAATGCTTAGCATGAGAGAGATCTTTGGGGGTGATGGAATAGTTCTGTATCTTGATGGCTGTGGTGACTATATAAATCTACACATGTGATAAAATGGCATAGAACTACACACATACATTGTGCCAATATCAATTTCCTGGTTATGATATTGTACTAGAGTTATATAAGATGTGCCTATTGGGGGAAACTGAGTGACTCTCTCTACTCTTCATGTCTAATTTCCTATGAATTTATAATTATTGCAAAAAAGTTAAAAATTGAATTAGCTGGAAAAAATTAATCTAAATCTCTTATTTCACAGATAAGGATACTGAGATGCCGAAAGGGTAGGTTACTGACCCAATGTTACACAACTGTTAGGGTAGCACTGACACCTTGTAATTTTCATTAATGTCCTAAGTCTAAGATCTAAACTCCTTTGGGGCTTTCAAAACGCAGTAACTTTCACCAGTGTATTTTCCCATGTCAGCTTGCCCACACTTCCATCACATTCCCTTATACCACAGTTCTTCTAGTTCTAAGTACTTGTCAGATTTCCCCTGAGAGTCTCTCCTCCCTACTGAATTTTCCCCTTCTAGACGGCTTAACCTTTTTTCAGTAGCTATACACTTAAATATATATTACTAGGGTAGATTTTCTAGCATCAGCTCCTAACTCTTTACAGTAAGCTTTAAGTTATGGCTCAGTCATGTTCAAGATTTCATAGAAGCTTCTTGTCTATTTCATGATCTTCTCTGTTGAGAAACAGCCCATTTTTTATCTAGGCCTAGCAGGTCAAGTCTGCTGCTGAACACTATATAGTACCACCTATTGAGATAGGAGGAGAATATTCCATGAATCTAAAGTATCTGCAGAATATTCAGGTTGAGATGTTCGGCAAACAACTGGGTAAAAAAAAGTATCTAAATCTCCAGGGAGGGGTCAAATCCAGAGTTATAGATTTATGAGTCATTGGTGTATGGGGTATATAGTAAAAACCATGGGGAAATTTCTTCTGTCATCAAAAGACAAACAATTCTACACAAAGGAACAATATTAGGGGGGTAGGTAAAGTGGAATAGTGTTATTTAGAAACAATAATGAAGGGTCTAATTAGTGCCTTTTTTTTTTCTCAGCTATGATCTCTGGTGGGTGAAGCCTTGAACAATCTGGGCATGTTAAGGGAAGTTACCAGGGCTTTGTGTGGTGGATGGAGTAACATGAATGAATTGCACCAGCAGTTTTTGCAGGCTGTCTCTGACCTTGGAGTAGCTTTACTCCTTTTAGAAGAACAAAGGAAAATCTCAGTTCAACTCAGACCTGGGGATGCTGATTACAAATAGAAGGTTCCTAGATTGTGTCTAAAAGGTTGATAAAGGATAACTGGGGGCTGCTATTCCTAGCAAAGAGGACCTCTAAATTTTAAGACAGGAAAGAGGAGAAATTCTAGTAAGATTCTGGGAGGCCCTGGTTTCCAACAAGAGATTTCCTTGGGCCTAAGATCTATACTTTTAACATTTCTTTCCCTTCTTAATCTTTTCCAGCTGTATCAAAGAATTCTTTTTTTAGCATCACTTGATGTGTATGGAATCTTTGTTGAGACACATGCAAGTTTTAAAAGAACTGTTGTAAGGTGCTTTTGCCAATTATCCCATTTCACCAGCAGAATTTTGGTTGTTTTTGAGTTTTTTGTTTTGTTTTGCACCTAGTACATGTAATTATTTGCCTATGCAATTCCTGTTGTAGTCTCTAAATAATGGCTAGATGCTGAGCAAAAAAAGGTTGCCATAGCAACAAATGTCCAGCCATTGATTTGTTGCTTCACAGGCAATTAGGGGTAATCCTAGTATACTTAGTATACTGTTATATGGGAATTTTAGTTTTTTTCATAGTGTTTCACAACAGACAGGTATTATTCTAGAGCAACTGTGTCTGTCTCCCCGATTGTGATTCTCACAAAAGCCTAGTAGACTTCCTTGGGAAAAAAAAGAATATTGGCCAGATGTATTCATCTTTACTGAAGCTGGTATCCCAGACCACACACTCAGACTTTTTTAAATGCCTCAAAATCAGATGCACAGACTTCACAGCCATTGGAGGTTGGCCCGGCCACCTCCTTCCATGCTAGGCAGTACTGATTTCCTACCTCATTAATAATAGCTCAATAAATTGTCTTTACTATTAAAGTGCTAGGAAATTTACATATGCGGTCTGGAAGCCTCCCAACAAAGTAGGCATCATTATCCCCACTTTGTAGAAAGGAAAATTGAGACTCAGAAAGGATAAGTGTCTTATCTAAAACCATACAGCTTGTAAAAGGAATATGAATGTACGTCTGACTGGCTCATAAACCTTTTTCTTTGCACTACACCTTTAGGTCCCCATTTCACCTCTCCGTGGACCATTTGCTCAATAGAATCATTGTTGCTCCTTACTGTAAAGGCCCTGGGCCCCTATACTGCCTCTTAAACAAACTTCCTGGGGCCATGTGTCCTTGTCTAGACATAATTCTAATGAGTCAGTTGGATCTCCAGGTGAACAGAATTTTTTGAAGGAGCAAAGATAGAGGGAAGTTTGGTGGTGGCAGCGGGTGAGGAACCCTCTAGGAGTTAACTTTCCTGGTCGAGTGCCTTATGCAGGACTAAGCTCCATATCAAATATGCCATACAGAGCTCTTTGTCATAGCAACTTAGGAAGCAAGGTTAGAACCAGTAGCTCTTTCCATACCCATTGAACTAGGGCCTCTTCCCAAAACTTGTTACTTAGCCTGAGAAGACACCTCTGTTGATAAGTCAGGCTCCACAGGCATGCACCTAGAATCCTGAAAAATCCCTGGACTTTGCTGCAACCCAGAGGAAATGTGGCTATGAAATCACCATCAGAGCCACCCCAACAGTTAGTAGTGGCATGGCAGAGAGATGAGCTAGGACTGCAAGATGTACCTACTTACCTAAACTAGAGAAGCAATGTTTGCCACCATAACAAGCAGACAAGGAGCCAGATCCCTGTGCTGTAGCCTGCAACTGCCTTTCCTTTAGCCCCACAGCTGCCCCTGTACTTTCGCACCTGTATCTGAAACCCAGATGAACTAAGACCCTGGACACCAAGGCTGGGGCCCCTATCCTCATGGCTAGGTTAGAGTCCCATATCCCCTTAACAACTCAGTCTCCCATTTTTCTGCTACCAGTTCTCTCAGGATGATTTGAAATGTAGACCTGCCTGGATGCAAGCAACTGGATTGGGTGATTGCCAACCCTACAGTGCCAGGGCATATTAGCTAATCTATAAATGTATGTGAAATTTACTTGTTGAATTTAGCTTACCCATCAGCAAAATCACTATCAAGTAAAGAAGTCACCAAGAGGCATCCAATTAAAAGGATTTGTGTAATCAACTAGCTCTTTAGAAAATTAAAAACTCAGCTATACCTTTAGTTCATTATCTGAGCAACCCTGCCCCCTATAGGTATTAGCGAAGAAAAAAACAGAGCAATGTCGGCCTGGTCATCAGTGAGAAGCTTGTTTCATTTGTGGTATTGGGTCCTATTATCTGAGAATTTTCTCAGTGATGACAGAAAAAGTCATTCGAACCAGATTAGACTAAAATAACACCAAGAGCCACATCACTGTTTATAGGAATCCCACAAACCAGGTTTCTTATGAAAGCAAGGAAACTTGGAAAGAGAAGTCAAAATCCTGGTGCACTGCAGAGCCAGCTCCAGGGTACTGCGGCCGCAGCATCCCTACACTTCCACTTGGGAAAAGGGCAGGGAAGGGAGCGTCTTCTGCTGTGGTGTGATGCAGTGACCCTAGAGTCATATCTGTCTTCTAGCCCTGATTTTGCCACTTAGGAGTTATGTAAGTCAGCACTTGTCTCCCATGATTAAGATTCCTCAACATCTTCTCATCTCAGAATAAAATCCTATCTCCCCTTGGGCTACACAACCTTCAATGAACTGGCCCCTGTTTATGTCTTATTGCTTCCCCCCTTCAACACTGCCCCTTTTCCTCCTTCCAAATAATGAGCTGAACTCATTCCCTGGGGTTGGAATGTTCTATCTCCTTTTATTCATTCAGTTCTCAGCTTGTATCACCTCCTCAGACAGGTCTTCTCCAACCACTCTACCCTATCTCAGTCAATTACATTATCCCATTATCTTTTCTTCCTAGCACTTAATCACTATCTGAATTTGTATTTACAGGTATAATGTCTGCCTCTCCCTAGTAGAACGCAACCTCTGGCAGGGCGTGGTGGTGCATGCCTATGGTCCCAACTACTCAAGAGGCTGAGGCAGCAGGGTCACTTGAGCCCAGGAGTTGGAGGCCTCAGTGAGCTACGATCATGCTACTGCACTCCAGCTCGGGTGAGCAAGACCCTATCTCTTAAAAACAGCAACAAAAAAGAATGTAACTAACCTCCGTGAAGGCAGGGGTCTTTGTCTTGTTGACCACAGTATCTATCCCCTGTACCTGGAACAGTGCTTGGGACATAGATTCCAAGAAATATTTTTTGAATGATCAATGGTGGCAGTGGGGACCTAGAGCATGTCACTTAATTTCTGATTCTATTTCACTTATAAAATGCAATATCCAATTGCCCCCAATTGTTATGAGCATCAAACAAGAGGACAAATGTGAAAAGGCCTGGCGTCTAATACACAAGTATTCGACACATTTTGGGATATGGCCCACTCATCAATCCGTAACCACCTCTCCATCTCCACCTCCCTTTCAGGGCCATGCTGGCAGTTCACGTTAACCTTTCAGTGAGATCAAAGTGTGTGTAATAGAGTGGTGGTAATTGGAAAGGGTGGGTGTTGTAAATCACAGTATGCTTTCTTGTGGGTCCCATTGTACCTCTTTGGAACAGTTGTAGGTAGGTATTTGAGTCATCCATAAAGATGTCAGAGTCAGCAATCTAGCCCACTTGAGTTTCTAGGCTGTGGTTTATAAACTGGCATTCTTAAACAGGTTATAAAGCCTAAGCCAGGCCTGGTTAATATGTATTGGACACTTAACTTATAAGGTATTCAAAATCAAACATACCAATAGGATGAACTGAAGGGAACACCTTGGAGTGGGATGGATGGAAAGAACAAGAAGGGCCTCTCCAGCTTGATTTTTTTTTCCAGGTGGTTTTGATCTCGGTCTTAAAAAAAAAAAAAAAAAAAAAAAAAGGACAGAGGAAGAGCTCAGTCAGTGTCCGTGTCTGTACCTAGGGCTGTTAAATAACATCCACACTAAAATGAAGCTTGGAATGTAATTTCTATTTAGCAGATTAAACTGATTTTCCTGCTTAAATACATAGATGCTACTGGTCCCCAAATATGGAGAAAAGGAATTAATTTGGATGCTGGAGAAGATAGCTTAATTATTAGGGGGAGGCTCCTTTTCCACAAGAGCAACAGGGCAGAATTTGGGCTTAGTTGCCAAGTTGGTCTCTCCTTCTTAGGAACAATCCTGTACCTTCATGCTAACAGAGCCTCAGACACTGTTCCATTCTTTTCCTTCTCCCAGGAAAGGGTAGGGCCAAGGCAAAAGAGAATGAGTGAATTTTTCCTAAACCTATACCTTTAATCTAGAGGTCTACCCCATAGATTCTTAAAAAAAATTATTTTAAGCTGGGTGATGTGCTCCTCTGGCATCTTACAAATGAGTGGTCGGATTCACGTGCTGGAGATAGGTTGGAGTCACCCAGGCTAGAAATCAACATCCATCCTCTACTACTAAATTGGTTTTCACATGCTTAAGTAAAAAAGGCCACAGAAAATGTTGTTACATTCACACAGAAAATACAAGCCAAGCCAAATGAATCGGTTTTCTCCAAAACTTCAACTCCAAGGGCTCTTTCTTTACAGAACTGTTAATATTTCACTCTATGTTGCCAAACAAAACAAAACAAACTTTCAGCAGCGGCACCAGAGAGACTTGGTGTTGGGAAATGCTTGCTTTCATTGGGGCTAAAGTCTGATCTGGTAGACTTTATGCTCTTGTTGTCAACTTTTCCCCTTCCATACCAGGAAACTCACTTAGACACTTATATTATCACTTACTATCTAACTACAAAGTGGCAACAGATTGTAAATCCAGGTTAGCCTAACAAATGCCAGGAATATTCGAATGCAGCTATTTCAGATGAAGTGCTTGGAAATTTTTGTATTATTAATATTTTAACATATATTAGGAACTGAATTAAGAGAAGCTCCATGTAAAATTTTGGGTGTTCATTCCTGCAATAAATAAATATAACCACCACTATTTATTGGCTGCTACGCAACACTGCAGTTGGGATGGACTTCCCTAGCTTTTAATCACAGGGTCCTCAGCCAGCTAAGGTCTTTCGTTAATTCTTAAATATATTTCAAGCTTTAGTAGGGAGCATATTCTTTTAACCTCAGAAGAAGGGCAAGAGAAAGATGGTAGTTTTGTAAGCTTGGACACATTAAGCCTGTGGTCCCCAACCCCCTGGCCGTGGTCTAGTACCAGTGAGTGGCCTGTTAGGAACTGGGCCCTGCATCAGTGCCTGAGCTCTGCCACCCCCCAACCCCCACTCCCACCATCCGTGGAACTGTCTTCCATGAAACTTAGGAGCTGTACGCCGCACAGCACGAGAGTGGGCGAGCGAGCAAAGCTTCATCTGTATTTACAGCTGCTCCCCATCACTCGCATACCACGTGAGCTACACACACACTGCCCCCCCATCCATGGAAAAACTGTCTTCCATGAAACCGGTCCCTGGTGCCAGAAAGGTTGGGGCCCCCTGCTCTAAGCCACAGCTTTGAGGCACAAAAAGAAACGCTTATTTGGCTTTGGTGTATTGGAGGTAAGAAGATGTGCCTATGTATATCCACAGATGAACTTTTAAAACTCACCACCATTTGCATCGTACCCACGTTAATCACTCTCCCCTGTATTGTTTTAGGGCTGTACTGTCCTTTATGGCAGCCGCTAGCCACTTGTGGTTATTGGTTTGGAATGTGCCTTGTCCAAATTGAGATGTATTGTAAGCATAAAATACCAATTTTGAAAACTGAGTATGAAAAAAACAAAGTTAGTATCTAATAGTTTTTATAATGACTACATATTGAAATGATATTTACTTGGTTAAATAAAATCATCAAAAAACTATTGTTTTTTTCACTGTGTTCCCATAAAACTTCATTTATAAAAACAGACATAGCTGGCCCACTGGTCAGTTTCCCAACTCTTGTTTTAGAAAATATGGAATAATTCCTTTAAGATATCAGGGGCAGCAATTATTTCTTCGAGTGGTTTCAAAAATCACTTACACATAAAGATAATGACTGCATTTAAATATAGTGAAATCATAAAATTCTGTTTATCATGGAACACATTAAAAGTGAAAAGACAAATCACGGCAAAGGAAGAGATATTAACAGTGCTTGTACTTATTTGTCTCTTGCTATGAAAATAATTTTTTTCAGCATATTAGGGGGGTACAAATGTTTAGGTTATGTATATTGCCCTTGCCCCCAAGTCAGAGCTTCAAGCATGTTCTCCAACTCTTGGCCCCAAATGATCCTCCTGCTTCAGCCTCCCTAAGTGCTGGGATTACAGGGTTGAATCACCACACACAGCCAAAATTAATTTGTTTACGCATTACTTTTTGTAATGTGGTTGCTAGAAAACTTAAAATTACATATGGTGACTTGCATTCTATTTCCACTGCATAGCACCATTTTAGAACCTCTGAAGCATACAGAGGACCAGTTGTGAATTTTTTTTTAAGCAGATACACCACAGTCACCATCACTGGCTCCTGAGAAACTCGGCAGTATTTCAGAAGCTTCAGGGTCCCCATCCTACCAAAAACAAAGGGAAGAGAAACCTCAGACCAGCACAATGCCTAGGATGTGTTAGGAGCACAAATACACATTTATCTCCTATTAACTGAGGAAACAAACTTGAAATTCAGATGAGCCCTTGTTCCCCCCACTACCACTTACTGCTCCCTTCAAATGTCATACTAACTCCAGTAGTTATGACACATGTGAATGGAGATGGATAATTATAGTACGCACATCTCTTAAGGTTTCAGGAGTATTTTATTATCTACTTACACATCTTCTCGAGGAAATGCTGGCTCCTTAAGGGTGGAGATTGTCTCTTTCTCTCTGTGCTCCAAATGTTGATAATGTGGCCGTCTCTTGGAAGTACTCACCTCAGCAGCCATTCACTTATTCTACATACTACTGCACCTATTATTTGGAAATGACTTGTTTGTGATTGCCTTTAGAGTGCACAGTACATTCCTGAACCTCCTTAAAGAGTGGCAAATCTCCATCACAAAAAAGATAACCCTTGGAAATGGCAAAGATTCATTTCAAGGGTGGCAAATAAAGTGAACAAACAGAATAGGGTTGCTTCTCTCAGTGGCTCATGAAGTTGTTTCTAAGAGCTATTTAAACGAACTCCAAGTATCTTCTGAGCAATGATAACATTCTTGGAATGCCTATGGCTGCCCAAGGCAACTAGCATTAAAAGGTATTTACTTGGATGCCAATAGGCTGGCTGGCATACTTTTTAAAAAGCCAGCTGCAATTCTTTCTAGTCATTTCATATTTCAAATCAAGTAGTAATTGGGGCCAAGAGCACATGTAATAAGGGGCCCAGATGACTATTAAACATGAAGATTTCCCAAATTTTTATTCCAGCCTACATGCAGACTTTTGGAAATGAAACACGATACCTTTTGACCCAGTGCTGATTACACTTAACTTGCTAAGATGAAGGCTCACCTTATTCGTAGTGCTCAGGTGTTATTTGGTAATGCCCAAGTGATTTACTGAATTTACAATATATGACCATTAATCCTCCTCAGAAGGAATGATTTGTCCTTTTATGTTTTTCTTGGCAAACTAGCCAAAACTAGTGTTTAAGAAATCATACCTCGTAAGTATCTAGTCTAGGGCTTGGGATAAATATTAAAAAACAAATTAGAGGTCATATAGCAGCAGGATTAAGAGCACAAGGGAGATAAACTCTGGAATTAAAGATCTGAGTGGAGGTAAGCTGCAATTTACTGTGACCCTGGGCAAATTACCAAACGTCTGTATCTCAGCTGCATCGTCTTTCAGACGGGTGGTAATACTTGCACCTCACAGTCACTGTGAGGACTAAAGAAATTAGATAGAATACTTAATACAAAGCCTGGCAGCAACCAGAAAAGTTTAGCTATTTTTAACATAGCTATTATTAATATAATCCATTTGCAAGGTCTTAAATTTATATCTTGTCTAAATTCAAAGACCTCAAAGAAACTGAATTCTAGCTTTCACGTTTTTTAAAATGACCATTAAGAGAGCAGTTTAGGCCGGGCGCGGTGGCTCACACCTGTAATCCTAGCACTCTGGGAGTGCCGAGGCGGGTGGATTGTTTGAGCTCAGGAGTTCGAAACCAGCCTGAGCAAGAGCAAGACCCCGTCTCTACTAAAAATAGAAGGAAATTAATCGGACAACTAAAAATATATAGCAAAAATTAGCAGGGCATGGTGGCGCATGCCTGTAGTCCCAGCTACTCGGGAGGCTGAGGCAGAAGGATTCCTTGAGCCCAGGAGATTGAGGTTGCTGTGAGCTAGGCTGACACCACGGCACTCACTCTAGCCTGGGCAAAAGAGTGAGACTCTGTCTCAAAAAAAAAAAAAAAAGGGTGCAGTTTATATAGCCAGGTGTGGTGGCGTGCACCTGTAGTCCCAGCTACTCAGGAGGCTGCAGCAGGATTGCTTGAGCTCAGGAGGTTGAGGTTGCAGTGAGGTGTGGTGATGCCGCTGTACTCCAGCCCAGGCGACAAAATGAGACCCTGTCTTTAAAAACAAAACAAAAGCAAACAAAACAGAGTGCAGTTTATAATCCACCCAGATTTGCTGAATCCTCTGTTCTAGGTATCTGGGTCCTGGTATATTGGCTTCTTCCATTGTCTAGAGCACAAAGTTTTTCAGTGGTGGTGTTGAGTTTCAAATAACAGAATCATGAATGATACTAAAACTCTGGGAAGACCATGAGGTGAAGAGCTGACTACACCAAAACTATCCTGAAGAACTAAGTTACAATGCCAATGAGAGCTAGCTCTGTAGGCACCAGAGGAAATGAAATTATAATAAAATTTACCACCAGTGGAATTTATACCAAGGGGAAGTCTCATCCAGGTATCAGAATCAGAACGTGATGATCTACTTCAAACAAGGATATCATAATACCTTAAACAACATGTTTAAAAACAAGGTTGGAGGTAGGCGTGGAAGACAAGTTGCATGAGCACACATGCACGCACACCTAAAAAGGTTTTTGTATATATAGAGGTCAAGCAAGGCAGTGTGGCAGGGCAATGGTGAGAATACAAGAAACAGCAAAGATGCACCTACTTAAAATGTCACTTATATAAATCTTTCCAGGATTCTTGTATTGGAATATACTTTAATTTTTTATTTTACCATTCAAAGATTAAGCCATTTAACTGCACAACACAGATAAAACGGAAGTTATATCACATAAACCAGTACCTGCCCACACTCACAGCAGTGAGGGGAATCAAGATTGCACTGTAATTACACTTGATTCTAAAAATCAAGTCTATTGTTTGAAACGAAAGAACCTTTAGAAGATTCCCCCTTTAAAAGAAAAACCCAAGGAGAGATGATCAAGCACAAATGATCACTTCATGCATTTTATTGATAGTCTATATTTTAAATCTGCAGTATGACATCTTACATAGGGAAAAAGCTTCTTCCTAAAAGATAACTATTAATAATCAAACCAGCTTTAATATGACTGACCTTTCAAGGTCTTGTTTTGCATTAAACAAGTTATTTTTAGCAAGTTTTAAGCACTGTACAAAAAAAAAGAAAACTGGGTACATTCTCAAAGTTTAATACAGGGCTTCCCAACCAGGAGTCTGCTGGATAGATATTGGAGAAGGGTGTTATGTTCAGGTTTAAATTGAAAGAAAATGAGAAACCAGATAAAGCAAGCCAACCAAATTCACTTCACTTTGTGCTCCTCTCTGTTTTTTGAGTCTCTCCTGGAGGTCAGGAAGCCCTGGCATAACAATCACTTAAGTCTTTACAGAACATACATTTATGTGCTTCGTGTTCAAAGACATAAAGGCAGCCTTTGTTACCGTTCCCCCTCCAAACCTTCAGGTTCTTACAGGTTTCAGAAAGCTTTCCAAGATTGCTGCCTGGTTCTTTATATGAATCCAAGTAAACATCTATACCAAAGCAGCTCTTCCTGGGAGAAGATAAGACAGGCACAGATACATAACCAGGCCAACTGCGTACCAGGGACAAATGGAGCTATCAAGAGGTAAAATCCAAACATTGGACAGTTAAAACACATACAAATCAGTTAAAAGAATGTTAGTAAGGGGGCACTAAATAGAGTTAAGGCTGGGCAGCTGGTTCGACCATACCTTGGTATTGGAATAAATCTGCAAGATGAGGAACTGATGGAAGCCTTGAAAAAAAGAGGCACAGTGGTACGATAGGGTTCACTTTCACTGCATGTCTTTAAGATAACTACTAATCAACCTAAGTTGACTATAAAGCAGCTTGTGGAACTTTAGTAAACAAATCTTAATCAAAAACAAGTATCTCACTGTAATTTTTAAAGTGGAGGGTGTGCCTATTTCCTTCAGATCTAAACCAAGACATGAAAAGAATCATGAAACTGATACAAATTGTTCTGTAATTATCACTTGAGAATTTTAACACCCCAGTAACAGCTCTACTCGCTGCAGAATTTAAGATACAAACTAGGGTTACTTAAATGAGATCACTCACTTTTTGGGATACTAGATAATATTTTAGAACTGTTCCAGTTAAGATTTCTTAATTTCAGAATGCTAAAATTTTAAAGGGCAGGTACTGAGCTCACAGCTGTTTTTAGTTGCTTATTACAAATCTGATTTAAAAATAAGTGAAATACTAGTTCCTTGGACCTTGCACTTTAACTTTCCAAATGTAGCATTTATGTTCATTTACATTTTCAAATTTTTCAAAAGCACACAATTTACCAGTTAACTCAATGAATTACAACACTGTTATTGAATATTAAACATACTGAATTATATACTTAAGGGAAAAAAACACACCTGACACTTTAACATGTGTCTTATCAATCTCTTGCATTACTAAGGTACAGAATACTTCAGAAAGTAGCAATTAGCATAGTCTTATAAGACTAGGAAAAAAATAAAAGTGCCCTGCAAACATGGCTTCTATGTATTTAATATTGGTAAAACATTTCACAGGGAAGCCAGTAAGGTATAACTTTAAAAATCAAATAAGGCAGATTACGAATTCTTTTCGTTCACAAAAGAACAAAGGAGAAAAGGGAGAATAAAAATACCCTCCATCTTTAAAAGAAAAATATTAACAACCACAAGGTGCCACTGTATCCTAGCAAGCTGTAAAAATGGCCTTTTAAGAGGCATGTTGCAACATTTACCTCCCTGTCACAATGGTATTTTGGGAACTGAAAGTCATGGCTGATGCCTGGCCCGTTTTGTGTGGCGGACACTTGGGAAGTAGTTGGTTAAATACAAAGCATATTAAGTGATAACCCTTCATAAATATAATCTGAGACACTGACACTAGGAGAGAACACTTGGCACGGAAAAGATGTTTTCTCAGGGGTGGGGACTGGAGGCGAACGTTACTTGAGGTAACACAGCTAACCAGTTTCCTAAAGTTTGGATGAATTTCAGTTATCATGTTCTTAAAGACTGTGTGTCTTTAAGACACACATATATCTCCTGGTGCTAAAGGTTTTCCTATGATCTGTACAATTATTACCCACATTCCAACACTAATGTGGACACTCAATCCCCACCTCCACTACCACTGAGGTATAACTAATGTGTTCTTTTTAGAGCAAATATTCCAAATGAACAACATGGCTCATCTTCTAGTGTTGCTACAGACAGTCTGCAAACTTTTAACCAAACTTGTTCAATTTTGTTTCCAGTGGTACTAATAAATCTCAACCTTGTCTGCAGCTGCTTGGAGTTAAATAGCAAATCACTTCAAACCTTTTAAACTAGTAACATCTGAAATAGTCAAGAAAATTCGGGTTTTAGTACTTTTCCCTATGCTTTGAATAATGTAAACTCCCAACATTGTTTTTTGTTGTTCCTATTACTGCATGAAGTTCAAACTACGTCTTAAGGACAGAACTTTTCTGTAATAAAGAAAAAGTGCAAAGATACAAAATGAAATGTAAAGTCTTTTGCAAGAAAATGCTCCCTCAAAAATAGGTGTCTGGATGCTGGTGAGGAAAAGAGATTTTTGTTCTCCACTGTACACCTGACACCTATAAATGACCTTGTCTTCAATGTCCACAACAATAATAAGTCGTGGACCTCACAAAATAAAAAATTAAGTAGCAAATTCCACTAAAGTACTTGTATTCATTCTACACCATCCAATGGAAATTAACGAGTGCTATTGAAAAAGGTGTCCACATGCACATGTCCAATATGTGCATTCTATTGAAGGCTAAAAGCTTAAAATTCTACTTCCAGTGTTTATGAATAGCTTTAGTATCTACATTCATAACCAGCATTCTGCTTGAGTTACCTCTTATTTTAATACTTTACAAATGAGTAACACATCCTGGGAGGTTAGGGAGGTACCTGTTGTCAATAACTTTTATGCTTAGAATGTGCTGCAGTTTTTAAACTATTTAAAATGAACACCCTATAATAATGGAACATTTTATGCCAAGAAAATGGATTTGTTTTTAGCCAATCAGGACTACCCTGCAGATCTGAAAAACGTAAATTACACCCTTAGGAAAGGAGACAAGGAGGCTCACAAATATAAAGGAATCCTGACTTTTACATGGACAATTTTTTAAAAAGATAAAATGTATTACATAAGCGCCATAAACAGTGAAATCTGCTTATATTAAAAAAAATAAGTGAAGCTTTGTTTGGACATTATTTCCTTGCAAGAGCAGTACATATCCTTAGTAAACAACTACCATATTTACAATTTCCTTGATACTTAGGTAGGATTGGAAAGCCAGAAGAAAAACAGGATAGAATGAGCTTTGAAATAATCTTTACAGCTAAGCTGATAACAGTGAAGGTAGCCAGGTAATTCCTAAAGCAGACTTGTTTATTTTGTAGAGTATTTGACCACGTCTGGGTAGTTAGCTTGCTTTGTTAAAGGCCAAGGACGTGTTCAATCCCTCTTCTGGCCTGTTAGCTTTTCCCAGAAAAACAAATACCTGCTCCATAGTCAGACTAATCCTAATCCCAACCAGCCTCAAAAGAGAAATTAGGCAAGAGTACTAGAGTTATCACGAAGCTATTCTTACTACTAAGAAAACAACATAAAGTGCATGTCCATAGTGAGTCAGCAGTCTCATCTTCGAATATGGGCAGCACAATTAAAATTTGAATTTCCAATAACCCAACATGACTCACTTTAAACAAAGGATAAAAATTCCTTTATCTTCCACTGATGTTTAAATGTAGATGGTAGGTGTTAGAGAGAGAGTAATGAAATATTAACAAGTGTGCACCGGTACCTTAAATGATAAATCTCGAAAACAATACAAATTCGAGACTTTCCTATTAGCACACACATCTGTACCAACTGCAATTCGTATGCTAAAAGTGGTTTATAGTCTCTTTCCTCCACCTTTTTTTTTTTTTTGAGGAGCAGACTTGTAAGAACATCAATTTAACTTGTGCTAGGTGGTAGTGGTTTGTTTTTCTTAAACCAAAGCTCTGCCAAATTTGCTGATCTGCTTCATCTACTCAGGTAGAATAGCAGTTCAAGCTGCTGCTGCTGCTCTCACCATATGAAACCAGTTCATGCCTGCATTATCACTATCTTCATGAAAACTTTAAATTCTTCAGAGCAGTTTTCTTTACATCCCATCTTTCACTTCCTGCCTAAATCCAAGTTAAAACACACAATTTTCATTGGTCTTTAATGCAGTTTGATTCTGCACTGTCCTTTCCTTTGCATGTCACAGTAGCTGTTCACATACATTAAATATTATAGATATGTTCTGCTCTTGACATCTACACACTTACAAAAGCAGCTTTGTACTTTGTTTGGTGTGTTTTTTACTATGTTGGCTCACAAAAAGCAGTTTTCTCATTTCTAAGCATGGTACTTTACAATTTTTAACGCATTAATACAACAGTGCATTGGAAAAGTACTGAGCCTCTACAAAATAGCTTTACATTTTTAAACAAATGAATGTGATTTTTTCACTTACACAAGCATAGGCTTTTTTAATATTTCCACAAGATAAATATCTCAAACTATAAGCTCACTCTACAGTGTGCCACAGTGATGGGCTTAGGAGACAATTATACACTTAGAAGATCCTAACCTTAGTGTTATTTACACTGACATGTCCAGTATCACCTACTCTGAAAGGCGAACAAACGATATTCAGAATGTGACTGAATTTGTGTCAACTAATAACTGGGAATGATACAGCTTTAAGTAATCACTTATGAAACATAGACTGTAACTTAGTCTAAACTGGGAATTTCCTCCGCCCCTCTCTCCTATGGCGTGGGAAACTTTAAAGATCAACATGAAACAGACAGGAACCATTGCTAAGGCAGATCTTTTAAGATAACCAAGGAAAAACTGACAAGTGTATATGATAAATTATCAGTAACAGAGCTGCTACCAATTCACCTGGTACTGACATCGGATTTTTAGATCCTAAAATGTTGCTTCTTAAATACTTCCTTCTATTCTGGAATAGAAACTGGAGAAAGGACAATGATTCCTTCAGAAAGCAATGACTCAATTCAGGTTGTTACTTTACATTTAAGCACCACTCAAAAAGTGGACATAAAAGCAAGTGATTCCTGTTTGCCCATCACTATACCAGCTACATAGCTGAGAGAGTTTCAGACCTTAATTACACAACACTTTCTCTGTTGCCAGAAGCTAAGACTGCTCTGCGACAAATAGGACAGGTAGAATTCTCAGATAACCAGCGATCGATGCAATGAACATGGTACTCATGGGAACAAGGTAGTTTACGGAGTTTGTTGCCTTCTGTATATTCTGTAATGCAAACACTACAGGTTTTTAATGCATCGTTTTCACCAAAACTTCTCATTGCCAAGTTGTCAATCTGTTCTTTGGTGAGTCCTCTAGGTTGGTCATCATCATCCTCATTTAAGAGGAAAAACTGAGCCAGACTAAGGAAGGGCAAAGAACCACTTTCATCAAATGTGACTGGGGCCCTATGTCGACCCTCTCGCCTGGCACCTGCTGAGCCTGCTGATGAACTTCCTTCATTACTACCTTCAAACACCTCTGAGCCAGATTCTGAACTTTCACCACTGGAACTGGAACTAGGACTGGAACTCGAACTGGAACTCGAACTGGAACTTGAACTAGAACTACTACCACCACCAGAAGCCCCTCTTCCATTCCGTGATTCTGCCCTTTCCGTATTTCGACTCGGGACCGAGCCGCTAGGCTCTGAATCGCTATCACTGTACATAAAGTAGCTTAATTCACCAAAACCTGTCATTATCTGCCTTAACATGGTCTGAATTGCAACAGATGTGGTCTCACTTAAACCAGTATTTAAGATTCTACGAATGGGAATTCTGATGGTACTGACATAGGTTCTCACACCTGCCCGCTCAGAACGTGAAAACGTACGTCTAAAACCTCCTCGTTCACTTTCGTAAGTGACAGTGTTGTTTGGTGTCTGAGACCTAGACCGAGTTCTGCTAGCTATGCTATCTCTCTGCCGATATTCTCCAGGACGAACTCTTCTTACTTGAAGATCAAGGACTATGGTTGGAGGTCTCTGTCCTGATCCTGTGGATTCACCATTGCCAGCTGTGTCTGAAGAACCTGCTCCTTGAGAGGCATTTCTTGTTCCAGAAGCTGCAAAAAGACCTCTGCTTAGCAACTCAGGTCCAGATATTTGCTGTCTCAATGTCACATGGTGCCGGGTTCTAGAACTTCCCTCAGGCTCATTTAACAAAGAATGCTCAATAGTCTGAGATGAGGTACTCTGATGAGATCTTCGTGGAACTTCACTCGTTGGATGCAGAGGTGACCTACTTCTTTCAGCTCTTGCTCTGGTTCTCCGATAGTCCGGGCTCCTGCTTCTTGCCCTCCTCTGACCTCTGGTAGGTGGGACTTCTCCGGTTAATGCTTCAGTTGAATTTCTTTCTAATCTAGATGGCCTTGTAGACGTAGATTCAGATCGTGGATTTTCCACTTGCCTTTGGCTATTGTTTTCCATATTTTCTCCACTAGAACGTCTTGCAGATGGCTCATTTTCATTCTCTGGATTTTGGCTCCCATTATTACGGTTAACATTTATCTCTAAACTGAATCTGAAATCACCACTGTTTGGATTAGTCCGGCTCACTGCTCTCCAAGATTGGTTTCCTCTTTGCCCACTTCTTGTCGTATTTCCAGTTTGTCTGACAGAGTTAAGCCAGTCTATTATAGAGTCACCATTAGACACATCATCTGAAGAGTCTCCACCTGTTTAAAACAAAGGAGGGGAAGAGGGAGAAAAAGGAACTACTAAAATTGGACAATCATAACAGTGCTCTGAGACTTTGCATTAAAGAAAAGAACTTTAAAATTCTGAACATATTTCATATTTACAGATTTTTGCGAACTACACTGCACATATTTTTAAGTAAAGGCAAGAAAATTATCATTCCATTTGAAAAGAGCAAGCTAATCCTAAAGAAATTTGGAGAATTATTTTTAAAGGGGATCTGGAAGATGTCTATTTTTGGTATTTCATCATATATGGAGCCTAGCACACCACTGTGGGACTATCAGAAGACAATATTTTTTTCGGCCCACTGCCAAAACACTAATGTAATCAAACTAGGTTAACAAACACTAGTTAAGGTACAGTACTAGTATTTTTGTTCAAATGTTCATTCGTTTACAACATTATTTTAGGTTCTTATGTGCCTTTGATAACACATGAGATTGTTTTAAAATTTAGGACTATTGTAGCCATAACAAAAACATAAACAAGGTTTATAAGTTTAAAAATATTTAAACATATCTTAAATGTTAGCAAGATTTTAAATTGACATGAAATTGAAGATCAGATTAAATAAATAGCCTGAACCTTGCAAAGCACGTATAATGGCCGGTTCACAAACCAAACTACTATCCTAACCTTAGGTTACACAGCCTACTTCACACTGGGAGGGAAACAGCAGACTTGAGGTTAGAGCAGGAATTCTCAACAGTGGCACTACTGACATTGTGAAAGTTAATTCTTTGTCGTAGAGGCTGTGCTGTGTATTATGGGATGTTTAACAGCACCCCTACACACTAGGTGCCAGTAGCAAACCCCCAGTTGTGTCAACCAAAAATGTCTCCAGACATTGCCAATGCCCCTAAGGAAGGGAGGGAATCATATTCCATTAGGAACCACCGGGTTACAGAATGCAGCATTTCTTTTTGCTTCTGAAGAAGTCACATGTTTATAAAGAAGGAATTAAGTAGGAGGAAATTCCGAAGGAGATGGAAAACCAGGAAAAAAAAAATCACATTTAAAATAGGCCACCTCTCACTGTGTCCCAATTAACACAAACAACCCAAAGGTGAGGCAGAAAAAAACATGCTGACATTCTCACCAAATATCAAGAAAATGCCGGTGCTCTTTTTATGAGCAGTTACTTAGCACCAAATTAATTTGTGTCATTTCTGGATAATCTTTGGCTGACATTTAGTATTACGAAGTTCTTACCATTCCATCCTCTACCCACCCCACCCCCACCTCCAAAGCAAAATATACCTCTATTTTCATCTGAGTTTTGTGGTGGTGGGCCCTCTTTAATTTGTTGTAGTCTTCTCAGCAACTCTTCCTCAGTACTTTCACCTGAAAGTTTAAAAATGTTTGCCAAATTACAAATGAAAACCAGTGACAAACACACACCATAGGGCAGAGATTAAAGGATATGACAACCAAATACTTTATCTGATCTGATACAAAATGATTAGAAATATTTTTAAAATAGTCAAGAGAAGAAATTTTTTAAACTAAAATTAAAAAAAGAAAAAGAAAACCAGTGACACTTAACCCTCTGAGATAAAAACCAAGGAGTAGGAACCTGAGAAAAATTCACTTCTTTGGGAACATAAATATTACAACTTATAGTTTTATAAGGGTCTTTCCAGTTTACAAAGTACTTTTGAATACAGTATTTAATTTTTAAAAGCTGCAACTCTGGGAGGTAGATATTGTTATCTGCATTTTAGAGAAAACAGACTGAATGAGAGACTGACTTACCAGAAGCCACACTGATTAACAGGAGGGCCAGAACTCCAACTAAGGCATTCTGATTCAAGTCTGGTACTGTTCGCTCAAAACCTACTCCCTCTCTTAAAAGTCATGTTAAAACCTTACCTTTTAAAATTGAAGCAATCACCCAAAGGTTGGTAGAATTAAACAGAAATGAAGAAGAAAACAGATACTGGATTTTAACTAGGATCAAACAGGACTTAGTGGGGTAAAAGAGAATAACTAAACACAAAGTTCTAATTGCTATTTTACCTAAGGCTAGCTCTGGAAGATTACAACTGGGACATATTCAGAAAATCAGAGTTGAGTAAGTCTGTCCTAGGAACAAAGTTCCCATTAGCTATTCTACACTTGGATCCATATCTAGTAAGTTAAATAAAGCTAACTAAGAACAAAAACGTTGTTCAGCTTCATTCTTTTAAGTTCAGTTCACTAAAAATTCATAATATAATTTAAAAATCTCATATAATTCCAAATATGAGTGAATAGAATCAGGTAGTAAGTACAGCAGTAAATGTCATTCTACATCCCTTATATTAAATAACCGTATTTCATAATGACTAAAGAAGCAGACTTTTAAAATAGGTTAAAGTTTTTTTAAAAAAACCCCCAGCAATTTACATATATAAATCTTTAAATTACACGTAGCATACCTGGGGTGCCTAGCAAATTGTTATCTCTCATAAGCCTATAATCTTCTTCACTCAGGTTATTTACAAACTGATAGAAAGCTTCTTCCCGATCCAATCGGTCCATCTGACTTCTGCGCTGTGCTGCAGACTGATCACCACTTCCTTTATCGTTAGAATCTGAGTTTTCCATCTTGATGAACAAGTGGAAAATTACCTAAAAGGAAAAAGGAGACCTATCTTGAAAACAGAAGTCACAATGTATTCTATACAACAGTTTTAACTATGTGAAAATCCAGAATGCAGGTCAAGACGTTGCTTTTAAGACCTCAAATGAATGAAATTTCTTAACAAAAAATCTCCTGAAGAGCACTGTTATACTAAGAAAAGACTAGGTCAGGGGTTAGCAAAACTACAGCCCTTACGCTAAATCCAGCCCCACTGCATGTTTTTATTCTCCTTGCAATCTAAGAATGCCTTTTACACTGTCAAAGGGTTAAAAAAAAAAGAATATTCTGTGGTGTGTGAAAATCACATGAGATTCACATTTCAGTATTCATAAAGTTTTTTTGGAACACAGCCATACACATTCATTTACATGCTGTCTATGGCTGTTTCTATGATATAAAGGCAGAGTTTAGCAGTTGTGACAGACTGTATGTGGCACTCTCACTGCTTTGCACTGCTGCTCTGTATACTCTAAGTTGCAGTGATGCGGTTATAACTCAACAGCATTTCAAGTGCCACCATACTGTGACATTTAAAAAAACATTACCAGTATATACTCATCATGTCAAAAGAGCGAGGAGAAAAGTGAACTTCAAAATGTCACGCTTACAGGCACAGAAGAGAATAGATTATTTTGTTATCAGATTAGATGTCAAAAATTGTGTTTATTATGCAAAGACATTATATACTAATATGCTAAAGTAATACAATATATATTGACATTATTAGACTAAACAGTAGTCACAATATTCCAACTCACAGGAAAACTACAGTCTAAAAAGCTAGATAATTTAAAATAAAATATCTCATCACAAAATATTTCTTCACAAAAGTAAAAAAGGAAAATAAGGCTTCGACCAAAATGAGTTTCCAGTGGCTGATGTGTTGGCTAAGGAAGGAAAGCTGTTTATCAACGGTGAGTTAGTGAAATTGTGTTTGAGTGCAGCAGCTGAAGAAATGTGTCCAGAGAAAATAAACTTGCTTAAGAATATTGACTGGCCTTTTGGTGAGTACCATTGTATAAAAAGTTGAGGGCATTGGAAGTAATGTCACTAATCAACTGAAAAACAAGGCAAATGAGGGAGTGGTTTTCTCCTTCACTCTTGAAGAGTTGACAAACATAACTGATAGTATTTTTCGTTGTCTATTCAGAGAGCCAAGTGTTGATTATTCAAGGAGTTTGAACTAACTACAGAAGTAGCCTCTATGAATAGTCTGCATGAAACAACTACAGGTGAGAATATTTCCAAAGTTGAGAAAACTTTAATTCGGTACAACCTGAAGTAGAATCTGTTAATATTTAACACAGTATGTTAAAACTGAAATGGTAAAAATATATATGGAATGGAAAAAGACCTAATTCAGGGGTGGGGAACCTACAGCCTTGGGGCCACACGTGGCCTTCTGGGTCCTTGAGTGTGGCCTTTTGACTGAACCCAAATTTTATAGAATACCCTAAAGGGATTTGTACTGTGAAGTTTGGACTCAGTCAAGGGGCCGCACTTGGGGATCTGGAGGGCCACATGTGGTCTTGAGGCCACAGGTTAGTTGGACAAATTTACAAAGCTTATGAAAATGTAAGGTGTTTAATGGCTATCATCATGCATTATATTATTCATCAGCAGGTACTCTGCAGAAAATATTTGAATATCATATTATAGAACCAGTAGTGTTCTTGCGGACTTAACTATCATCAGTTCCATGAATTTTTGTCAGATTTTTTTTTTTTTTTTTAAAGACGGGGTCTCCATATATTGCCCAGGCTGGGCTCAAGCAATCCTCCCACTTCAGCCTCTGGAGTAGCTAGGAATACAGGTGCAACCCACCACACTCAGCTTGTCAGAAATATTTATTGGCTTGCTCTACCACGCACCATTCTGATGGCTTAACATTGGTAAAGTTTTATTGTGATTTGTTGTACTCAGGGCAAAGACAGAATTTTTTTTCTGAGTTAGAAGAACTGCCCTCAATTACTACCATAAAAAATAAATGGCTTGGAAAAATGTTTTGCTGCCGACTTGATAATGTTTCTTAATGAATCCAACCTAAAATAAAACAATGCTGATATACAACACTTATACTGTGGTAAAGTCATTTCAACAATAACCAAGCCTAGTATCACAAGTAATATAAAGATGCTTTACGCACTGTTTGTGTTGTCAAAGGAATGAGGGCTCCATTTACACACTAATTTATAGCAGATATATTTTCTGAGCTCAAACTATAGTTCCAGAACCATTTTGTGGACCCTCAATGTAAGTGCAAAAGAAATTTCCTTATTTCGAAGTCCATTTAACTGTGCAACTGAGGAACTTTCCATCTAACCCTCTACTGGAAGTGGTAACTCTGCAGCATAATATGCTAAAAGGTAAATATTAAGAGAAGAATCTAACAAAATTCTGTAAATGCCTTCTAAAAGATGAATATTCTCCATAAAAAAATCATATGCTTGTGGATTAAGATAGTAATACCTACATGTATGAAAAGACATTTTTTTTTTTTTTTGGAGACACAGTCTCACTCTGTTGCCCAGGCTAGAGTGCCGTGGCATCAGCCTAGCTCACAGCAACCTCAAACTCCTGGGCTCAAGCGATCCTCCTGCCTCAGCCTCCCAAGTAGCTGTGACTACAGGCACGCGCCACCATGCCCAGCTTATTTTTTCTGTTTTTAGTTGTTTGGCCAATTTCTTTCTATTTTTAGTATGGATGGGGTCTCACTCTTGCTCAGGCTGGTCTCGAACTCCTGAGCTCAAGCAATCCTCCCGCCTCAGCCTTCCAGAGTGCTAGGATTACAGGCGTGAGCCACCACGCCCGGCCTGAAAAGACATTTTCAAAGGTGAAATATGGACAATCTCTTTCAAGTCAGCAATTATAGATGAACATGTGCAAACAACTGATAAGGAACACTAACTCTGAATCCCAATTTAAACAAAATGTTACCCCCCAAAAGAATGCCATTCTTCTCACATTAGTAAACCTATATTACAAAACATTGTACTCTGTTTTTATTACCTTTTTAGTTTCATCAAGAAATCTTTGTCGAAATTTGGTTTCTCTCTTTTTATATAAGAGACTATATAACATGTTCAATTTTGCTTTTTGATCTGCAAAGCCTAAAATACCATTTGGCCTTTTACAGAAAAGGTATGCCAAACCCTGCTCTAAGCAATATGTAAAATTAGCCAACAATTCTTATTTATCATTCACTAATTGCATGAGCTTAAGGAAACTAGAATACTGGCAGATTGCCACACACTCTCAATTAACGACACTAATAGAAAATCATGGTAGTAAACAATCTAAAATATGGGAAAACTCCAAACAAAAATTTTCATTCTCAAATTCTTTTCCTTCCAACTCAAGATTCACCTTATTTAAGTTCACATAAACAAAACTTAATTCCATGAACATATGTGTCATGGTATTAACGTTTGTGTCCGCCCCCCTCCAAATTCCTATGTTGAAATCCTAATCCCCAAGGCGACAGTGTTAGGAGGTGAGGCCTCTGGAAAGTGATTAGGTCACAAGGATGGAGCCCTCACGGATGAAATTAGTACCCTTATTAAACAGTCCACAGAGAGCTTGTTTGCCCTGTCTGCCACGTGAGGGAACAGTGAAAAGACATCCATCGATGAGGAATCTGACCTTCACCAGACACTGAACCTACTGCCACCTAGATCTTCCAGAACTGTGAAAAATAAATTTCTGTTGTTTATAAGCCACCCAGTTTATGATATTCTATTACAGCAGTCCAAGCAGACCAGGACAATATGAAAAATTGATTTGTAGAAAAAAGGTAGTCTACGTTGGTACTAAAATTTAAACCCCCCCACACATAAAAGTACCAGAATGCTCACAAATCAATCCTAAAGAGAAAAATAAACACAAACCCACTTCCAGATATGAAAACACAAAGAAGTCTATCTTGTCAAACTGCCTCAATAAATTTTAGCATAGACATGGGCATACCTAGATCTCTATCCTGTTTTCCTTAGATTATTATTCTAAGAACTGGCCTATGATTGTTTAAATTAGATAAGCATGTCAAGGAAGGTGAGGGGAGAGACTATTTTTGGAAAGAGTTTTCTAATCTTATAACTAAGATTCCCTAATTTTGCTAAGAGTAAACTACAGAAATTTCTGACAAATGCTGATCTTATAATACTTGAAAGACTAGAAATCAGCTGCTTAAATAGAACACTTATAAAAGTTACTTAAGAAACAATGGTGATATAGCACCTCTTGTATACTCCTGGATAGAGTTGGAACGCATTCTACTAAGTATCCCAAGAACGGAAAAACAAGCACCACATGTACTCACCATCAAATTGGTATTAACTGATCAACACATAAGTGCACATATGAGAATAATATTTATTGGATGTCGGACAAGGGTGAGGAGAGAGGAGGGGACGGGTATATGCATACACAAAAAGTGCTATGTGCGCCATCCAGGAGATGGACAGGCTTGAAGTTCGGACTTGGGGGCGGAGGGGGGACAAGGGCAACATACATCACCTAAACATCTATACCCCCATAATATGCTGAAATTAAAAAAAATGTCCTCTGGGCTTTTTTACTTTTCAGTCTCTCTCTCTCTCTCTCTCTCTCTCTCCCTCCCCCTCTCTCTCTCTCTCTCTCTCTCCCTCTCTCTCTTCTCTCTCTCTCTCTCTCTCTCTCTCTCTTCTCTCCCCCTGCTTCTTTAGCCCTCCCAGTCGGTTACTGTGACAAGCTCCCAGGAAATAAGCTATCCTTCAATGTCACTCTCTGTCATCCTCATGGAGAATACAATACAAAAATAAAATATAGAAGAGGAAATTTACAGTAGAATTGTGTGCAGGTATTAGTGTGTTTGTGTGTATTGCAGGGAGAGGGAGATAAGAGTTTGAATCTTGAGAGAGGGAGAAAGAGAGAGAGTGTGCTCCTAGATCTGCTATCTCCTGGGATGATGACACTGGGAATTATCTAAGGGATGAAACTATGGAATTCTTTTTTTAAAAGTACAGTGGATAATGCCTCCTCATGTGATTGCAAAATAATAATAATAATGAAATTAATAAGTCAAGTCGTATTGAGCTCTTGTATGCTAGTTACCCTGCTAAATGTTTTGTAAACATTATATTATTTATTCATCATAACTCTGTGAGGTATATATTATCATCATTTCCATTTTACAGATGAGCAAATGGATGCTTAGAGTGATGAAGTCACTATACCGAGGTCACATAGCTAATGTCAGAACTCAGATTGAATCCATGCATCCAGCTCCAGAGCCCATGACTGAAATGTTAAACTCTATTCCCCTGAATGGACACAGGGAGATAGACAAAAAGAAAAAAGGCAATATTTACTAAAAGTTCCAGAGTACCCTTATACTTTTCACTTTGTTTCCTCCTTACCATGGGTATTATTAGTCCCCATTCTATAGTAAGGAAAAGTTAGGAAAGAGAAAGGCAAGAAAATTGTTCAAGTTTTCACAGCTACCTAAGGTAGAGCCAAATTTAGAAGACGAGATTCCTGACTCCCAGTCCAGTGCTCTTTCCATGAAACTATTTATGCCCCACAGCTTCCGACATGGCTCCCAACAATCCCTCCTCTGGTATTCACAGCCATGGAATGTGGGCTGGACCTAGTGACTTGCTTCCAGGGAACAGATTATAGCAAAAGTGATAGAATGCCACTTCAGTGATTAGGTTACAAAAGACCGTTACACCCATCTTGCTGGCATTTCTTTCTGCATTGCCTTTTTGGCTTGAACATGTTGAGGAAGTAAACTGGCACATTGGAGAGGCCACGTGATAAGGAACCGAGGGCGGCCTCTGGTCAAAAGCCAGTGAAGAACCGAGGCCCTCAGTCCAACAACCCACAAGGAATTGAATCCTCCCAGCAACCACATGAGTGGGCTTAAAAGCAGACCCTTCCCCAGCTGAGGGGTGGGGGGAAGCCTTGTGAGAGACCCTATAGCAAAGGATCCGGCTAAGCTACGTCTGGATTCCTAACCCACAGAAACTGTGTGATAACAAGTGTCTGTTATCTGAAGCCATTAGATTTGGGGGCGATTTGTTATTTAATAATAGAAAACTAATGCAATGTGATTGCAGCCAGCAGCTTCACTGATTTTCTGCTTATTCATAGCAAAATAAATCCACTGCACAGCCCTTGAGAGGGTTGAAAGAAAAGATCTAGGTGAGCTTTGGAACTTCAGGGGAGAGCTGTGAATCTGAAAATCACCTCTTGGCTTACGTCAGTGTTTTTTTCTGCCCCGCAAGTGTGATAGCCAAGGCCCAACGTGGCACAGGTAGTTTTAGGGCCTCTCATCCTCCATTGGACCCTGAGCCCATAATTTCTCAGTGCTCAGCATGTGTTCGAACCAAGTGGCTTGAAACATCAGGTCAGCTTCTTTTCTCTGTCAGCTTGGGAAGCCCCTCAAAGTGCCCCTTAGGAGTTCCCACAGGGCCCAAGCCACCGCACCAAACCGTTTCCATCCTAGCAACCTAAACTGCTCCCCAGCCGCTGCCCCAACCACAGTGCTATTTTGGAATTTTTAACTGAGTGTGGGCTGGAGTAAGCGAGGGGTTTTGACAGACTCCTTAAAAGCAATTAGCCAAGTGGGAATCACTTCCACTCAATTTTCAAATGGCTAATTTGGTGTCGGGGAATCTTCTTGAAAAAGCGTGGGTAGCAGACACCCCGGCGTCTCCTGTAACTATTTAGCTGGATAGCTTAGCCAAGAGAGTTGCCTCCCCACGTGCTGAGAAAAGTCTTGTCAAGGGGGTCCACCCAAGTTTCTCCTTTGCCAGTTCTGGTGTCTCTACAAAAATTAGAAACAAGTCAGGGTGAGTTACATATCACCGAGTCAGCAGCCAAGTGGAACCTTGCAAATCTGTGCAGTGCCTGCATGGCAAGGATTCTCCGCCCTGTCCCTTAGGTCTGTGTGTCATGAATGCCTGTGTGTATGTGTGTGTGTGTGTGTGTGTGTGTGTGTGTGTGTGTGAGTGTGTGTGTGTGTGTGTGTGTGTGTGTGTGTGTGTTTGGATCTGTATGGACAGAGGAAGGAGGAAGAAGAAGAGGGACATGGCACATCCGAGAACGTGTGCTCCCCGCAGACGTGTACGCTTGGACAAGGATCACTGCTCACAGAAACAGGTAAATAGCTGATAGTTTGAAGATTTGGCTCATCATAGCTGTTTGTGGCACTGATGTATAGGAGGCTGTGGCAGTAAAGAATGAGTGTGTATGGCCCCTGTGTGTACAGAGGGAGGGTGTGAATGTGTGAACTCTACCGAGCTCTCACTCTATAGAGTTGGGATGTTTCAGGGCCAGCATATCTAAATCTGGAGTTAATAAATCAAGTCACAATGAAACTATGTATGCATGTATAGCACGTCTCAAATTCTCAGTGTGAGCCATTCACTGACGTATGTGCACGAGTGTACCTTTCTGTGGGTTAGTAATGAGGGGAAAGAAGGCAAGTATGTGAGCATGGGACACAGAAACTGACAATGAGCCCATCAAAAGTGCTTTAAGAAGAGGACAAGGAGGAAGACCTGGCTCATTAAGAACCTACCTCATTAGGGCCTGGGTTACCAGGGAGCTGAACCAAACTACTTCATTTCCTTGACAATTGAGCCAATTTCCCCCCTTCTCCCTTCACTTCAGTAATCAAGAGGAAGGGAAACGAAGCAAAATTGCCCCCATCAGGTGAAATTTACATGTCCTCCATGCCTCTTTCTTTTCTGACAAATGTCTGCAAGTGCCTGCCTAGTTTGTGCTCAGCATCGGGTGAAAACCTCTGTTTTTCCTTATCTTCATTTGGTCTCCACAAATAAATTTTTCACAGGAGCATCCAGGAAAGAAGAATGGTTAAGTGTAATACTATGAGCTACCCAAATCTCAATTTCTGACTATGTGCACAAATAACAGGAACAGTGGTTACAAGAAGAGCAATAAATGGATTATCTTGTACCCAGAGGTCTGGTGCCCTAAAGAATCAAGGCTTGGCTGAAAACCAGTTTTCACATAATGTTCCTTTTTTGCTTGTAGTTACACAAATGCAACCAGGATTTAATGGTCTTCAAGGGCATTGATCGAAATGTTTACAAGCTTGGGAAGTTTCTGAATGAAAGCTGCCAACATGGTGGCCAAAAAGAAATGTGTTACTCCTCCTTTTTGGAAAGAGCAATTATTAAAAATGCAATATAGGGACTCTTAACTGTTTTTGTGCTATAGACCCTTATTGAAGTCTGATGAAGCTTATGGATCCTTCTCAGAACAATGTCTTTAAATGTATAAAATTAGACAGATACTATTTCTAAGGAAATCAACAACACTGCAATAACTGTTATTAAAGAATTTCTGATGTCATAATATACATGCTTCTTTATTAACATATTAAACAAATTCCAGCAGCAGATCTCATAACTACTATAACTTTGAAGTAGTGATGCACACAAACTATATTTCAAGATATCAGCAACAGCTATAACATTATAGGAAAAATGATTTCTATTAGTGATAATATACTACTGTCATTTGTTGCCTACATTCATAATTGAAGAAAAAGCTAAATCTCAGTTAGAGATCAGTAAAAATACAAATGTACTTTTTTCCCATCCAAGTTCATAGACCCACTAAATTCTAGCAACAGATCCCTAAATGGTTAAATACTTCTGCACTTGAGAGGGAGACAGAGAGCCAAAGCTGGAAATGAGGTTGCAATATTAATAGCAACCCCTAAATAAAACAGTGCTCTGACCACTACTGAAAAGTCAAAGTAGCTGAGAAAGATGAAGACATTGATTGTATTGGAGGTGAAAAGAAACAAGTACACAATCAAATAATAACAACAGAGGAAAAACTGCTCTTACCTCTGATTTGGTTCACCAAATGTCTGGAAATGTTTGGAAATCAGAACAGATTTAGCCACAGATATTTGGTCACTACGGTCACTAAGCATGATGATGGGCCAACATCAACCAGAAAAGGTTAAAATGTATTTTGCTGCTCAAAGAACTCCTCCATTGGTTGCCTTTCTCTATAAGAGGAAGCCTAATCTTTTGGGGGTTGGTTTTCAGGGATTCCCAGTACCTCCCTTCTATAAGAAGCCTCCTCTGACCGTCTCAAGTAGCTCCGCTAGCGGTTTCTACCTATTTCCAATCTAGTACTCACTTACTGTATCCTAGTTCCCTGTTCTACATATCTATTTCTCACACTAGACTGTGAGCTCCCCAAAGATAGGAGCTATGTGAGACAAATGTCTTACAAGAGGTAATAAACTTGTATGTGTTGCATGTATATGCTAGTGAGTGAAACGTCTTGTTTCCACTGGATCAGTCCTTTCAAACAACTGTCTTTGACCATATCACTAGTTCGCTCTGCAGTTTGGTTGGGACAAGGGTAAGTAAGGGTGGGTTCTATGGAGTTAGTCATTTACCAGGTGCCAAAATTCTAAGACGGTGAAGAACACAACTGACTACAAACTGACTTGTAACTTAGTGAGAATTAATGTCATTCAGATTTATTGAAACTAAGCTAAATGTAGCATTTGTAGCAATGTTAGGCACATTTAAAACCTAATGAAAGAAAGCGAAAAATGACCGGGAAGTATTTCATGATGTGTTGAGGTAGATGTACCTGCACTTAAAAAACAATCAAGAAATAAGCAGATCAACTTGAGATTTTTTACCCATTTTCTCAGGACAGCTATTTATCCATGCTTTCATCTATCCATCCATCCATCCAACATCCCTTCAACTATATCCAACATGTATCCATCCATTCATCCATGATCCACACATTCAATATCCCTTCATCCAACCATCCGTTGATCTATTTAGCCAACATAAACAGGGAACTTTAATTTTCTTGGGATCTTAAGGCAAGTGAACTCCACAGTTAATCTAGTCTCTTAAACTGAGTGTCATGTGAAAATTTTGGTAGGGAGCATGGAAATCTGATCTTTAACAATTGTTGAGTTGAACAAAACAGCCCCTCTCTTAAGCTTCCTAGATCTTTTCAGTCCTGCCCTTGCATCTCACTACAGATTCCCAATAATTCTCACACATTAATCCTACCACTCTTCTACATAAAATTTATCCTTAGTGAATATTAGTAAGGGTTTGGGGAAGGAAGCTTCCTTCTCAACATCATCGAAGCTAGGAATTCTGCTCAGTCTTTTGACAGATGTGGAGAAACTATAAGGAGGTTTTAGGGAGGATGTGACAAAGGGAACATCTCCTTAAAACTCACCTCCTCCATAATTCCCTGAGGCTTCACTGGCTTCCAGTTTCTTAGAGAAGGTAGCAGAGGACAATCAACAGGAGACCAAGAGTAGATGGATTATCTGAAAGCTGTATGGAGAGTTACTGCCCCGCCAGGCCAAGCCTCCTATGTAAGTTTGCTGAGATTCCAGGCAACGAGAGCAGGTCAGTGTGAAATCTCACTGTGACTTAGCTCCTCATTGGCATTGATCTGCTACTTCTGGGGGAATTGAATTAATGCAGTCAAGTGCAGCAAAGTGGGATACATTGCCAAGAGAAGGCTATCAGCTTTCTTCCCAACCCCAGGGAAGGATATTCACTGTCTATTCCCTGGGGTATGTCTACCTCATGTTCCTGAGGCTATAGGGAAGCCAAAAATACAAATTATAAGGAAGATTATCCTAGAAATATTATGGAGTCCTGGTATACTACCTCACAGCTAAACCCCATTATCCTGTAGCTGTGAACACTTTGCCAATGGATCCTCGGCTTTTCTTTGGAGAATTTTGATTACTGATTCAATCAGCTTACTAGTTATAGGTCTATTCAGGTTGTCTATTTCTTTTTTTCTTTCTTTATTTCTTTTTTCTTTTTGGGACAGAATCTCACTGTGTTGCCCGAGCTAGAGTGCCGTGGCGTCAGCCTAGCTCACAGCAACCTCAAACTTCTGGGCTCAAGCGATCCTCATGCCTCAGCCTCCTGAGTAGCTGGGACTACAGGCACACGCCACCACACATGGCTAATTTTTCTATTCTTTGTAGAGATGGGATCTCGCTCTTGCTTGAGTTGGTGTTGAACTTCTGGCCTCAAGTGATCCTCCTGCCTCAGCTTCCCAGAGTGCTAGGATTACAGCCGTGAGCCACTGTGCCCGGCTGTCTATTTCTTAATGATTCAATATTGGCAGGTTATATTTCTAGAAATTTGTCTATTTCATCTAGCCGTCAAATTTGTTGGCATACAATTGTTCATCAGAATCTTTTATAATCTTTTTGATTTCTGTAAAATTTATAGTAATGTATCTTCTTTCATTTTTGATGTTAGTTATGTGAGTCTTCTCTCTTTTTTCTTAGTCAATCTAGCTAAAGTTTTGTCAATTTTGTTGATCTTCTCAAAGAACCAAATTTTGGTTTCATTGATTTTCTCTATTGTTTTTCTGTTTTCTATTTTACACATCTCTAATTTTTATTGTTTTCTTTCTTTTGCTAGCTTTGGGTTGAGTTTGTTCTTCTTTTTCTTGTTCCTTAAAATTAGGTTATTGATTTAAGAACTTTCTTCTTTTTTAATGTAAGTATTTACAGCTACAAATAACACTGTTTTCACTGCATCCCATAAATTTTGGTATGTTGAGTTTTCATTTGTCTCAAGATATTTTCTAATTTCCCTTGTGATTTCTTCCAGCCAAAAGCAGGGACCAGTATCCTTGTTGAGTTTTCACTATTTAGCATTGTAAATCCCAAAGGTAACACCAATTTTAAAATAAAGTAACAGGTCAGAAAATCCTACTTATCTCCAAGGGTCCCTGGGGCAGGTGCTTTAATCATCTTATAATTGTTCCTTCCTTCCTCCCTTCCTTCCTTATTTCCACAACTGTATACGGAACAACCACTATGGACCAAGCACTGATGATACATACATGAGATAAGTAATGCATGCAACCCACCATAAAAGAGTTCATCAAATAGTAATCACATTTGTGATATACTACCCCACCTGCAGTATTGGTTGCTCTTGGAAAGAATGCAAACAGCTAATTATCTTCCTGGTCATGAAGCCAGTTTGGATCTTGTGACCTCTCCCTTGGCACTCGAGCATGTACACACACACACATACGCACACACATACACTTTTAAGCAGGCAAACTATCAAAGTTTCTCTTTTGACTTTTCCCTATAGCCATTCAGTTATCCCAGCACTGCCTCTCCTTGCCCCAGGTGGCTACTGCACATATAATGATACCAGCTAACATTTACAGGAGCTTACCCTATGCCTGGCACAATGCCCCCAGCTGCTGCCATAGAGTCTTCTCTTCCTGACAGGGCCTCATGCTCTGTATTCACCCCTCCAACCTATTTCTGTCTTTTAGCCCTATTACAAATGCCCAAATAGGTTCTCTTAGCTCCCAGTTAACTGGAAAAAAATGTTGCTAAGGTACTCATGATGATGGGTTGATGTGCCTTTGGAGATTCAATGGCTTGGTCAGCCCACATTTCTGAGTATTTACTATGTACCCAGCACAGAGCATAGCACAACATGTAATGTAAGAGAAATCGCACACTGTCCCTACCCTCAGGAAGCTTTGAACCTCATTGGGAAGACAGGACATATGCACATTACAATAACACTAAGGAGCAAAAACAGACAAATGTGACTACATCAAACTTAAAAATGTAGCAAAGGAAACAATCAAGAGAGAAAGGGCAACCCACTGAATGAGGAAAAATATTTTTAAACCATATATCTGATAAGAGGTTAATATCCAGAATATATAAAGAACTCTTACAACTCAACAACAAAAAACAAATAACCTGATTAAAAAATAGGCAAAGGATTTGAATAGACAATTGTCTGAATAAGATATACAAATGGCTAATAAGCACATGAAAAGATACTCTATATCAATAATCATTAGGGAAATACAAATCAAAACCACAGTGAGATACCACCTCACACCCATTAGGATGGCCATTATCAAAAAGAAAACAGAAAATAACAAGTGTTTGCAAAGACAAGAGAATTTGGAACCCTCATGCATCGCTGGCAGGAATGTAAAATTGTACAGCCATTATGGAAAACAGTTATGGAATTTCCTCAAAAAATTGAAAAAGGAAAATAGAACTACCATATGATCCAGCGATCCTACATATGGATATCTACCCAAAAGAATTGAAAAGAGCATCTTGAAGAGATATTTGTACACCTGTTCATAGCAGGATATTTATAATAGCCAAAAGGTGGAAGCAACCCAAGTGTCCGTCAACAGAAGAATGGATAAAGAAAACTTGTTATATACATGCCATGGAGTATTATTAAACCATAAAAAAGAAAAAATCCTATCACACACTACAACATGGATGAATCTGGAAGACATTATGCTAAATGAAATAAGCCAGTCACGAAAAGACAAATACTGCATTATTCCTCTTATATGAGGTATCTAATGCAGTCAAATTCTTAGAAAGCAGAATAGTAGATGCCAGAGGGTTATGAGAGGGAGAAAAGGGGAGTTGTTGTTCAATAGGTATAAAGTTTCAGTTTTGCAAGATGAAAAGTTCCAGAGATCTGTTGCACGACACTGTGCATATAGTTAACAATACTGAACTGTACATTTAAAAAATGGTAAAGATGGTAAATTTTATGTCATGTGTTTTTTACCACAATAAAAAAAAACTACTAAGAATACTAAAAGAGCATAGATGAAAATAGAGACTATTCATCTTGAGGATGGTCCCAATTTCAAATTTATGAACAATAGTTCACAATTACTGAATGTAGGCTCTGTGAGAATTGAGCCCTACTGATAGGGGCTTTAGGGGAACCACCTCTCGGGGCACCTCCTTCCCACCTGGTGATGGATCAGCCTGTTTCACCCTCCACTGGTTGTGTGCTAGTCTTGTTATATTATTCTGTACACAATTCCCTACCTCTGGATCCCCCAACGACTCTGCCCTCAGTGGACACCCCACTGCCTCTGCCTTAGCTCACACTGTCACATCACCTTATATCTGGGCTATCCTAACAACTAATATTTACCAACCACTCACTAGTACCAAATACTGGGCTAAAAACTTGATATAACTTAATCCTTGCATAACCCTTTGAGATGACTACTATTATTGTCCCTGTTTTACAGATGAAGGTCTTGAGGCATGGTAAATTCCCCAGAGTTACACAGCTAACAAGGAGCAGAGCCAGATGACAAACCCAGGGAATTGGGCCCCACATTTAACAATCACACCATAAGGCCTCTCTAGCCAGAAGGAGCACATAAAAACAGAGTCGATAGGAATTTCTTTGTTGAATTGCTTCTGTCTCTTTTTTGTTCAGGAAGCAAGTCTCTGTGAAACAAGGGAGCCGGGAAAGATTTCCTGGAAGTAAGTAGGACTAAAGCTGGTCTTCGAAGGGTGAATATAATTCAGATAGGACATTTATGGCTTGGGGGCATAGCATGAGTGAAGGTAAAGAGTAAGAATGCCCCAGTTGTGTACAGGAAGACAGAGAGTAGATCAAACTGCTCAAGCAAAGGGCTCCTTTGAGGGAAAATAGGAAGTCCAATAGGAAAGGCAAGTTAAGGCCAGGGTAAAGCAGTCTTGAGCACTAAGCCAAGGTGTTTGAACCTTATGAGTAGGCCAAGGATCTTCACAGTGTGTTCCATGAGTCCTAAACTAATGGTTCTGCCAGGAACAAGGGGGTGAGAAAGTAGGGAGGTTCTGGGCCCTAACTTCTCACTTAAACTATAGCGTGTCTACATTTCTTTTAGGGTATGTCTACTTTTATCTGTTTAACAATTTAGGATCAAACTACCTAATGTTTCTTTGAAAAAAGGATCCCCCTGCTGATTTGAAACCCAAAACCAAACAAACAAATGAACAAATGGACTTTCAAAACTATTGTACCAGACAATGGAAAGCTGACTATGGTTTTTGACCAGGGGCATGACACGACCAGAGCTTTGTTTCAGAAACATAATTCTGCCAGTAGAACGTAAGGTGGACTAGAGAAGAAGACACTAAGTAGGGAGGCCTGCTGGGACTTTGCTGTAGCTGTTTAAGGTGACAAGGCCAGTGGCAGCAGGAAGGGTTAGGAAAAGGACAGATGTTTTAAACATTGCAAAGGATATACACAGAGCCTGATCAATGGCGCATGTAACTGACACTAAGTCAGAAGCAGGAAGGAGTCAAGAGATGACATCTTCAAAGAGTACATTTCAGCTGATAAGAAAAATATTTAGGGTCAGAGAGACCATTCCATTGTGCCTCAAGTCATTTCATGTTGGGTGAGCTGTACTTCTGACTCCTCAGAAAAGAAAGCTGGCCCCTATTTGTTATTCTGGAAGGGAAAAACAAACTGATGTATTCGTCTTCAACAGTGAATTGGGCAAAATAAGGGGTCGTTTCTTAGAATTATTAAGAGACCAGTTATGGGACATTCCTGCCCAACAGAAGAAATTCCCTTGGGAGTCCTGAGGAAAAATGGTGAGAAACAAGCTTAGAGAGGAGACATGTTCTTATAAGCCTGTACTATCTGTGCAGAGCAATAACTATTTCAGATTGGGCTTCAACAAATTGAGATTGGGAACTACAGGGCAGCAACCAGATTTAATTTAATGGTCTTTAGATCATCTAGCACATTACTGGTGCTGAATCAATGTTAAATCAGCCGTGGAAAGCAGAATAGATCCACATGTCTAGAGAAAAGGAGAAATCGGGTTAGGCCAAGTGAAACTCGAGCAAAGGCTTAATGAGAAATGGAATTAGGATCTCATGTTATACCCTCTTCCCCAAGTGGAAAGAACACTGGAAAAGGAATCCCAAATTCAAGGCTTAGTTCTGTTGCTAATTATGTATGTGACTTTTGACAAATCATTTACCTCTCCAAGCCTAATTACCTCTGTTGTCAAATGAGAAGAGTGATTCCTGTCTACAAGGATGCTGTAAGGGTGGAATTGGGTTGTGAAAGTGCTTTAAAAAAGCATAGAGTACCATATAGATGACAAAGTACCTTGATACAGACCTCATATGCCTGGAAAGTGGTATGTGAGCAGAATTTCTATAAGTCAAATCACATGTGAACCTCTTAACATTGTGCTTTACAAACATGAAAGAATTTTACAATAAACACCCATGTCCCCACCATGTCCTTGATGCTTAAAGTATTGCATAGTTCAGCAATACTTTTGCAAAAGAAATTCATTTAGTAAAGCAGATTGATGTTCCTCATTTTCTGTTAACTCATGCTCACCTTACTATTCCAGACTCTGTCGTTGTTTTGTATTGACTTGCGAAGGAAACTTTATCTGAGAGAGAATCAGAACAGGTTTGCTGCCAGCAAAATGTATTTTCTTTCTGTTTTTCATGGTTGGGCCTAAAGCGATAACGGCTGGAAAAGGCAGAATAATAATTACACTGGATCAATGAGGGAAGGCATCCAGGAGAATCTGGTCCAGTTTGATAAATTATAACCTAACTCTTTCTGGGATTCCACTGAAGAGAAGATCATATCCTTGGATGCCCTCTCTTAACAACAGTCCTTTACTACAGGGCTATGATTGTTGGGAAGACAAATGAAATCTCCTTAACAGATCAACAGTAAACTTTTTGATAAGAGTAAGGAATCAGAATGCTATTTATGAATATCAGCCAAGCAATCTTGCCATAGGTAAACTAAAACCCTTTGAACCAGCAATATTTCCTACCATCACTATTAAATATGTTTGGATGAATGAGGATGCTGCCCTTTCTCAGGGCAGTGACTATAAAGTTTAAACAACCTAAATGTTCATCAATAGATGTATTATTAAATAAATTCTGGCATATTCATATTATGGACTATTATGCAGCCATTTGAAAGAATGAGCCAGATCTATAACTATGGATGTGTCTATGATGCACTGTTAAGTGCGAAAGCCAAGGTGCAGAGAAACGTATGTATTGCAATCCCATTCTAGTACAAACAGCAAAATTCCCTATAGATGTGTTACATGCCTGCGTACATTTGCATATGCACAAAGAAGGTTATTAGAGGATTCTGACCCAGACTATTAATGTTGCTTATTCTGCAGAGGAGGAAGAATTCTTTTTATGCTCGCGCATTATTTCACTAATGTCAATAAACATGTGGAACATTTGTAATTTCTGAAAACATTCAATAATTTTTTATCTCACTTATCATTGGGAGCTAACAATAGATATATACGGTCATAAAGTAGTCTAATGGACATTGGAAACTAAGAAGGGGGAGAGGATAAAAAATTGCCTGTTGGGTACAATGTACACTCTTCTGGAGATGGGTACACTAAAAGCCCTGACTTCAACATGATACGATTCATCCATGTAACAAAAACACTTGTACCCCTAAACCTACTGAAATAAAAAATATTTTTTAAAAAGAACTTTATATGGAACTTTGAAGACTGTTCCCCTCCACTGCTTCCCTGGCCTTTCTTCTCCCCGTCCTACATGTCTACACTGAGATAATTCTTGCTCAGAGACTGTTGCCTGTTTTGCTGCTAAATCATTTGCATGCCAGGGAGGTGAAGGGTGGTGGAACAAGAAGGCCTTTAACTCAGCTTCATTCCCCTGCCCCTTCCCAACATTTCTGGAAAACATAAATAACCTACATAGGAAGTCACACACAGCCTTGTGCATAAACCTCTCCTGTGTAAATAAGAGGCAGCTGTGCTTCAAAAGCATGCCTCTATTTCGAGGAATCACGAAATTGGCAAACCCTATGGCAGAGGAGTCCCAACTGCCCAAACCGCTTGCCCCCTGCTGCTGCCTCCCTCCCCTTTGGCACCCTGCCCACCCCCCAAGAAGAACAACCCAAATCACAAAAAGAGCCACCATCTTTTGAGCACTCACTATGAGGCAGGCGCTGTGCAGAGCATTTTCAAGTGTACTGTCTCAAGTTAATCTGCACCACAACCTCTGTGATAGGTAGGCTGTGATTTTTCAAAACTGGAACAGGCTGGAGACATCTTATAAGGCTTTCACTGGGTTTATTCAGCTCTTGGTATCCCAAAAGCTGAAGACTTTCCCAGCGCTGTTCTAATTACACTTTAAAGATGCAGATAGGCGGTTCAGAGAATTTGGCTACTGCTTAAGACTTCACACAGCCATGAAGGGTAGAAATGGGAATGCCTTGCTCAGGATTCGATTTAGCCAGAAAACTTCACAGCTTCCCAGGGCTATAGCAGAGCACCTGAGGAGCTCTAGCTCCCTGGCATGCAGCTGGTGGCTCTCACACAATCCCAGGAAGTCATTATTCATGATATCAATTCCTGACATTGGCATAACACTTTACGTTTTGCAAAAATTTTAACTTTCCCTGTATATTTTTATATTTTATACTCATAAATCTGAGGAAGGCAAGGCAGGAAAATCGCCACAATTATATAGATGAAGAAACAGTTTCAGAGGGGTTAGGTGACTTGCCCAAAGTCACAAAGCTAGGAAGTTCATGAGCCAGGACTAAAGTCCAGTAGCGGTTGAAGGAAGCTACTGTCTGTGCTTCCCAAATATTTGTTTTCCTCTTGTGTTAATTATCCATGACAGGATTATGGGGAAACAATGTTACTCAATGGTGTAAAACATGGGTTTTGTCACTTGCTCACTGTGTGGCCTTGGACCAGTCAGTCATCAGCTCCATGCCTCAGTTTCCTCATCTACAAAAAGTATATATATATTGCTGGGATCACCAGAATCAGCCGGGCGTGGTGGCTCACGCTTGTAATCCTAGCACTCTGGGAGGCCGAGGCGGGTGGATTGTTTGAGCTCAGGAGTTCGAGATCAGCCTGAGCAAGAGCGAGACCCCGTCTCTACTAAAAATAGAAATTAGCTGGACAACTAAAAAATATATAGAAAAAATTAGCCGGGCATGGTGGTGCATGCCTGTAGTCCCACCTACTTGGGAGTCTGAGGCAGGAGGATCGCTTGAGCCCAGGAGTTTGAGGTTGCTGTGAGCTAGGCTGACGCCATGGCACTCTAGCCCGGGCAAGAAAGCGAGATTCTGTCTCAAAAAAAAAAAAAGAAAAATATGCTAAGGGCATTATGGTTTTTCTTAAATTATCACAACCACCTGGAGGCATTATTCTTACTTTTAGCTTATAAAACTGAAATTCTGAGAGAATCTGGAAATTTACTGATGAGTGTTGAAGGACTGCCTGGTTCTATTTCAGTAACTTATAGTTTATTCAGATTGAAGTGTGTAAAACAAAGTGAATGT
>CAUYSK010045007.1:0-49192 GCA_963575035.1 Avahi laniger | reverse complement strand
GCACCTCTTATATACTCCTGGAAAGGGCTGGAACACATTCTACTAAGCGAGGTATCCCAAGAATAGAAAAATAAGCACCACATGTACTCACCATCAAATTGGTATTAACGGATCAACACATAAGTGCATATATAAGAATTACATCTATTAGATATTGGGCAGGGGGGAGGGGGGAGGAGGGAGGAGGGGACGGGTATATGTGTACACACAGAGTGCAATGCGCACCACGCAATAGGATGGACATATTTGAAACCTGGACTGAGGGGGGGAGGGGGGGCAAGGGCAACACACGTAACCTAAACATCTGTACCCCCATATTATGCTGAAATAAAAAAAAAAGAAAGAAATATCTTTGCTTTTGAAATTTTGAATTAATCAGACTCATGCCTGGAACTTAAAAGAACAATAATAAAAAATAAAAAAATTTAAAAAAAAGCAAATGAAATAAGTGAGAGGGAGTTTTTCACTGAATCAGAATTGTAGAAGAATAAAATAGGTGTATGTGATATATTTACTGCTTGCTGTTGAATTAACATTGGCAGTGCTAGCATAATTTGACATCTAAATAAAGATACTGAAATTGGAAAAAAAGGTGATGTTTCAAAGGCGTGAACTATATGATTACGCAGTATAAGAGCTGTTTAAATATCAACCTTGCAAATCATCTAGAAAGCATTTAACACAAAAAACAGTAGGAGATTGAAAAAATAAAATGCTTAAAGACAAACTAGGCTGTTTTAAAGAATATAAATCCTCAGGAATAATGGCAAAAACAATTCTGTAGATATTATCTCTACTTAATTACTCTTTCTTTCATTTCTTTTTTTTTTTAAAAAAACAAAAGTAAGAAAAATAAAGCTACTCAGTCTCAAAGCTCTTATATTTAGAATTTCCATTCAATGTGCACACTTTCTCCCTTCTACAAAGAGAAAAGCTGTTCAGGATAAAAAATTATAGATGATTAGGGCAAAATATGTTCTATAGAAGGGTGTAGAAGACAATGAAATTTCAAGATTGCTGAATGTCAGAGATGGAAGAGAACTTTAAGCCAAACACAAGTGTTTCAAATCCCAGCTCTATTGCACAGGAACCATAGATTACTTAATCTGCCTGAACCTTGGTTTCCTCATCCATAAAACTGTGATAATAATATATAACAGATTTGGTATATATAAACATCTATAAGTATTCTTGCTTTTTCACTCTAAGCTTCAAAAGACATTCCTTGCCCTTGCCCAAGGTCACACAGCAAGTTAGTGGCAGAGACAAGATGAAAACCCCAGTATCACAAAGGCAAGACCAGCACTCTTTTCTCTTCAACAAGTTGCCTCTTTGTGCCACTTTTTGTCAACAGGATTCCAAACTTTTCCTGATTAATTCTCTGATGAGCTGTCAAACATTGACAGATATCCCCCAATACATCCTGTTCTCTTATGAATTTATTTATTAACAAGTAATTGTGAAGCATCTGCTATGTGTCAGCCAGTATTCTAATTACTGGCGATAGACTGGTAATCAGTAGAGACAAACTGCCTGACCTTGAATAGCCATAGGCTGTCCAGGGACAGGAGCGGGAGGGCAGATGACAGAAAATAAACAAATAATCAGGAAACATATCGGATGGTGATAAGTCCTAGATAAAGAATTAACTTCGGGTACTTTGATAGAAAGTAACCAGGTGGCAGTGTTAGATTGGATTATCAAGGAAGGCCTCTCTGGGGAGATAACGTTTAATCTGTGATCTGAACTACATGAAGAAGCCAGACATGTGGAGGCAACTAGCATGGAAGCCAAAGAGCAGGAACGAGCTTCACGTGTTCAGGAAACATACAGAGGTCAAGGCAGTAGAAGCAGAGTGGCTGGACAGAGGGAGAGTAGTATCAGAGAAAATCATAGAGGTAGGCAGGTATCACATGTCATAATATGGATTTCTAAGCCAAGGGAGGAATTTGGATTTTATTTCATGTGTGTAAGAGAACACTAGAAGGTCTTAGCTGGAGGAAGAACCATAATCAGGTTTAGGTACATATAAGAAAGGGAGACAAAGCCCGAAAAAGAGGTTCTAGGGCAGGGAGAAGAAGAGGAGATAGATAGATAGATAGATAGATAGATAGATAGATAGATAGATAGATAGATATATAGATAGATAGAAGATAGAAAGAAACATGGTATCTAACAATGTCTTATCTGGCCATGATCTCTGCTAGTGTCAAACTTGAAGCCAGTTTTAGATGTCATTCGACAAAATAAAGAAAAAATAACAATAAGTGAAAGCCTGTACATAAGTAAGTCCAATACAAAACAAGGACAAACAGAGAATATTTTAATGAAGATAAAATTCCGGCAGAGAAATAGGAGTTTACTTTGTGAAACACAAAGTAAGGAAGCCTCAAAAATCCCCTTTCAACGTTTCTCTTCCTACAAAGCTCCTCATCCTACAAAGCTGCCTCAGCTCTCCCCTTTCCTCCCTTTGCTCCTCAGCACACCTCTGTTTTGCCCCTGCTCACAGCACAGATAAAATGTCCTCTTCCTCTCCCTGCCTTGGAATCTCTCTTTACAGTTTTATCTCCCCTTCTTATGCAGACCAATTTAACCCTAATTTAGATCTCAAACTGGGCCACAACCATGTTTCAGCTCAGGGACACAAGGGTTCTTTCTTGAAATCTCCCACATTAGTAAGTGCAAAAACAAAATTCGTGTAACTGGGGAAGTTATAACTGACTAATAATTTTTAAACAGTGGAGGCAGAGTCTCACATGCATCCACTCAATGGACCCGTACAATAGGCAGCATCCTAAGATGGGCCCCAAGATTCCTACCCCCTACATAATCCCTTTCTCTTAAGTGTGCATTGGACTTGTGATTGATGGAATGCCGTTCTCACGATTAGGTTATATTACATGGTAAAGATGGAAGGATTTTGAGAGGTAATCAAGACCCCTAATCAGCTGATTTTGAGTTAACCAAAAGGGAGATTATTTTAGGTGGGCCTGGCCTAATCAGGTGAACTTTGTAAAAACTATTTAGGCCTTGCTTGAAGGGAAGAATTTTAAGCAAGAGATATTCCTATTGGCCTTGAAGAAGTGAGAATAATGCCAGTGAGAGGGACATGTGGCCAGGATCTAAGGACTGAGAGCATCCACAGGTTGACAGCAAGCAAGAAAATGGGTTTCTCAGTTACACAACTGAAGGAACTAAAGTCTACCAATACCCACCCAGTCTCAGAAGAGAACTTTCAGCCCCAGAAATGAATGCAGCCCAGTCAACACCTTGTTTGCAGCTTAGTGGGACCTTTAGCAGAGAACTCAGCCCTGGTCTTTGCCCGGACTCCTGACCCACGAAGCCTCTGAGACAATAAATATATTGTGGTAATTTGCTATGCAATAATAGAAAACTAATACAACATGTGGATAACATTCCTGAATCTATTTAATTAGTATTATTTTGTGGTTATTTTTATTTTTACTGTAACACATCTTTCCTTGCCTCCAGCACAATGTTTTGGTTTCTTGGTTAGCATTTTTTACACCAATTCTTGTTGGTGAAGTCTGTCCCCTTGATGGCATATTGAAATTATTTTCTTTTTTTCTGTTATTTTTTCTTGAGACAGAGTCTCACTCTTTCACCTGGGCTAGAGTGCCGTGGTGTCAGCCTAGCTCACAGCAACCTCAAACTCCTGGGCTCAAGTAATCCTCCTGTCTCAGTCTCCCAGAGTACTAGGATTAGAGGCATGAGCCATCATGCCCTGCCTGCAATTATTTTGTAACTGGCTTTTTATAGTGTCTTAGTCCATTTCCAAAATACCATAAATTGGATGTCTTATAAACAACAGAAATTTATTTCTCACGTTTCTATAAACTGGGAAATTCCAGACCAAGACGCCAGCAGATTTAGTGGCTGGCAAAGGCCTGCTTCCTGGCTCATAGCTATCTGTTCTCTTTGTCCTCACATGGTAGAAGAGAGGGATCTCCCTGGAGTCTATTTTATAAAGGCACAAATCCAATTCATGAGAGCTCTGCCCTCATGACCTCCTACCATTACCTTGGAGGGTGGAGATTTCAATACATGCATTTGGGGGACACACAAACATTTAGACCACAGAATTAAGTGCTATAAAACATTCAGTCGTTTCCCAAGGATATGTCTTTCCATACAAATTTTTCTTTCTTTTTATATCCCTCTTTTAAAATCCTACTTATTCTTTTAAGCATTGCTCACAGATCGCTTTTACCATGAAGCCTAATTTAGTTACCGTTGTGACTACTTACTCCAAATTCCTTTAATATTTGCTTTGTGCATCCTTACGTGCTTTTTGCCTTGTTCTGTATTTATTATATTTGTTTATTGTTTCTTATCTGCAATTGGATTTTAAGTTCTTTGATAACAGGGTCCGTGTTTATCCACTAGCACCAAATACAATCAATCCTCATTATTTGTAAATTTGTTGATCACTAAAATTTATTTGTAACTTAAAAATCAACGCCTATGGAACTTTTACAATCATTGACGAACATGCACACGTGCAAAGCGGCAAAAACTCTGAGTTGCCTGACATGCACGTTCCCAGCTGGGGTGGAATAAGGCAACCCTCTCCTTATTTCAGCTTTCTAATGGGAAGCAAGTTTCCTTTTTTTAGTCTATTTGGTGCATGTTTTCGCATTTTATGTTTTTCAATGGTGATTTTTGCTGTAGAAAATGGCCCCCAAACATTGTGGTAAAGTGCTATCTAATATACCTACACACAAGAAGGCTGTGCGTTGCTTTACAGAGAGTATATATATGTTGGATAATCTTGACTCAGGCATGAGTTGCAGTGTTGCTGCCATGAGTTTAATGTGAATGAATCGACAATACATACTAAATAAACTGTCTTTAAACAGAAACATATACATCATAATGTTGCATGTTGATTTATTGACAAAAATATTGTGACAGGTGCTCGAAGGAACCAAACTTTGTATTTTCCCTAGGAACAATGGTTCAGTATTTGCTAATTTACCATTTGTGGCAACTTTATAGAACATAACTACTGCAAATAACAAGAATCAACTGGACTTCATATATTTTCCACTGCTTCCTAATAATTCCCAAATGTGCCCTGTTTTTTCATATCGTTGCTTTATTTCTCCACCCATTCATCCATCTGACTGTCCATTAGATATTTATGGATTTCTTTGTCTAAGTCAGACACTGCTTGGCACTGAAGGTACAAAGGCAAGCAAGAGAGACAGAAATATCACAGTCCAGCAGTGAATAATAATAAAACGGTAAATACTATAGCACGGAAGGTACAACATTTTTTAAAGTTCATAGAGTTCACACTCTGAGTAACCCAAACCATCAGGGTTGGTCTTCTGGACAAATAAAAAGAAAATAAGCTGGTGAAGGACAGTGACAGAAGGAGGGGAAGGTAAAATACCCTGAAGGATTAGAGAACTTGGCATCAGTAAAGAGTAGAAGGAATTCTAGTAGAGCTGGAGAGTAGTAATTCAGAGAGAGAGAATGAAATAGGATAAATCTAGAGATACTGAAAGGACATAGCATACTTTTGTAACATGCTGTTTCTCTGCATAGAAAATATTCATTAAATTTCATTAAAAGTGATTGTCAAAAATAGTAAAAATATTAAATGATGGCTAAAGGGATGAACTGAATCTTATATAAATAACCCAAGAAATGTGATTTTCAAATGCATTTGTTAAAAATCAGTACAACTTTCTTTCTAAGGTATATATTTATATGCTATTTGTTAAATTAGATGTTCAAATGGTAGACTTAAAATGAAAGTTTAAAAATCAAAATAAAACACAAAAATAAGCAATCCAACAACCTGATAAAACATTTATAAAGCATTTTATGTAATAGAATTACTCAATTTAAAGGATGTCTGGCCTATACTCATTAATTTTCTTTTTTTTTTTTTGAGACGGAGTCTCACTCTGTTGCCTGGGCTAGAGTGCCATGACGTCAGCCTAGCTCACAGCAACCTCAAACTCCTAGGCTCGAGCAATCCTTGTGCATCAGTCTCTCAAGTAGCTGGCACTACAGGCATGTGTCACCATGCCCGGCTAATTTTTTCTACATATTTTTAGTTGTCCAGCTAATTTCTTTCTATTTTTAGTAGAGATGGGGTCTCACTCTTGCTCAGGCTGGTCTTGAACTCCTGAGCTCAAACGATCCTCCCACCTCGGCCTCCCAGAGAGCTAGGATTACAGGCAAGAGTCACCGCTCCCAGCCTATGCTCACTAATTTTCCATCAATGAGATAAATGGTTTTGAAACCACCTTTACAAACTGATAAAGGGTGCAAGGTGAGAACTGTATAAGGGCCTCGCTAAAAATATGGCACAGACCTAGCTAAAAATAATGATAATAATTAGACACTGTCCCCTTGTTCGCTTCTCTAAAATTGCTACTCTGGAGCCACATAGCCAATGGTCATAAAGATTCTTAGCTTTCTCCACAGATAACATCACCTTTTTGAAATCTAAGGGTAGTTTCTGAGATATCTTCCAAGTCCTACATTCCAGTGGAACAGCGACCCACCCAGACCAGTGGCCCATACTGAGGAACTGACTCAACTGGTCTTATGACCCCACCCAAGAACCTGATGAGCAAAGAAGACAATTTCCACAACCCTGTGATTCCACATTGAACCCAGCCAATTAGCAGACTCAACTGCCAAACTGTCTTTAAAAACCCTGTCTGCCAAATTCTCAGGGAGGCGGATTTGAGAAATTCCTCCCATCTCCCTGCTTAGCGCTACGCGGAATTACTAAACCCTTTGTCTGTTGCAAACCCTGCTGTCTCAGTGCATTGGCTTCCTCTTGGGTAGCGGGCAAATGAACCTGGATGGGCGGCGACAATTTCACTATTCATGTAGCTTTTCAGAATACATAATCCTTTAGTGGTTTATAAAATATTAGTGAACACGGGCAGGTTCATCATATCATGAAATAATGATTGTTATTTAAAATTCCAGAATTGATAAATTTCGATTCCTACTGCTTCTACAAAAATGATCACAATAGGCTAGTTCTTTCTTTGAATTATCACAAAAATGAACACTTTTTAATCCAATATTTTCACTGTTAATAGTGTAGATTTAAATTTTAAATTTTTTTAAAAAAATATTATTTTTATTTCTGTGCTAATGACTTTTAGTCAGGCTAAATATCTCCCAAAGTAGATATACCAGTCTTGTTTCTAAACATATTGGATGTTAATTATTTATTTCCATACTTTGATAAGCACATTTTTAGCAAGAGACCTTCCTGTTGACACTTGGATAACTGAGCCTATGACCATAATTCTTCAGGAAATTAAATTATTATTACAACTTTCATCACTGATATTGTACCAGAGCAGCCACCCCTCCTCCCATAGATATGGAAGCATAAAATTTAGAGTAGGAAATATGTAACAGAGGGAATGACCTGGGGAAAAAAAAGGCAAGAGCTGTTTTCTGTCTTTTTAAAACTTTTTCCACTCTTTTTGGAAATTGAGGCCTGCATCCCTAGCTCGGGCAGGTAGTCTGGGGGCCAGGGGAATGCTTTTTGTCCCTTGTGTTACAGGAGATAGCTCAGCTGAACTGTGTCTCCATCCCAGGCCCTGCACCTGGCAGAGGTCTGGGTAGGCCTCCAAGTTGGGCAGAGGTCACAAGCTTGGTCTTCAGGAGAGATGAGACAATTAGAATTATTAACCACAATATCCTAGAGCTGAGGGTCTTCCCTTTAAAAGCTCTGTGTTTCTGCTTACATATGGGAATTTTGTATTTTGAGATGACAGTCGGCCGTTTTCCCCTTTTTACAGCAAAGTAATAAACTTCTCTTTCCTTCTCCTCAAACCACTTGTTCTTATTCTTCTGATATGGCTTTGAGAACAAATGCGGAGCTTTTGGTAACAATATTAAACTTGCTGTTACTAAATACTTAGAATTATTCCACTGAGAATATTGAAGCACGCATCCTATTTGAAGGGATATACGGATATCTATATTCAGAGGATATATATGGAAAAACAAAAAGAAGAAAGGAAGGAAGGAATGAAGAAAGGAAGGAAGGAAGGAAGGAAGGAAGGAAATAATTTTATTCAAAGACTACTAGTTCTTGATTTTTCCTGAATCTCCAAAGAAATATAATTCATGTTTTATGATTTAAGTGAATAGGAATTCAAGGAGCTCAGAAAATTTCACCTTAAAATATGCCTTCTTGGTATGAAGAGTATTTTGAATTAAAGGCTCTTAGAGATCAACATACTTTGGAAGGGGCTTCCCCTCTATTTGCATAAACCAGAGGGATCTAGCAAAAAGAACAATTGACTTCCCTTCCCCTCCCTGTTATCTCAATATATTTCAGGAAAAAAGATCAAGAATGCAAATAGACCTGGCCTAAATCATTTAAAACACAATACCTGTCTCTCAGGTTAATTTACAAGTCAAATCTGTTTTCCCCATCCATTCATCCTCCCTAGCAACCATTTATTGCCCCTAAACAGAATTACCTATATTCCTCATCCCTTCCTCCCCTCTGATAGAAGGCTATATAAATTTCTGGACCCCACTGGGATATTGGGTAATCACTCTCTGATTTTCCCCTGTGCATACCATAAATAAACCTCTTTCTCTTATTAATCTGTCTTAATTGTGAGTTGATCTTTCAGTGAACTTTTGGAGGAAAGAAATTTTCCCCTCACTAACAGAATACATGAAAGAATATATAATTAAATTAATTTTTGAATATATTTAATAACATATTTGGCAGAGTAGGAGTGAAGGGATATAGGACCAGTAAGATTAGTTTTTTTAATTGTGTTTTCTACAGCATAGTAATTTCAAAGGGAGTTAATAAATTTTGCTTGAATAAAGGGAAAGAGGGCTCTTTAAAGGATTGGAAGATCATTCAGAGAAATGCTGAGTTGGAGAGGAAAGATTGGCCTTTACAAGACACTGACCAAACCTGAAATATGAATGAAAACAATAAAACAGAGTTAGCTTTCACTTATATGACAAAAATTAAAAAGAATAATCAGAATCACATGAGGAGGAAGTGATTTCAAGAAACAGTGAGTCAAGCAAAAAAACGGGCATTGATGTTTACCATGCAATTGCATAATAATATATTTTATAATAGTGAAAATAAAGAAAAAACCTAGACATTAAATATTTGGATGCCAATTTCATACTCTGAGATATATTAAAATAGAAAAGCATAGAGATGATAAAATGATTATGGAAGGATATTCATCATACAATACATTATTAAATATAAAACATTGTTATAGTATTATGTATATATAAACATTTTATGAATATATTGATAAGATTGGAAAAATAAGGACAAAAATGTTAATGGTAGCCTTTCTTGATGGACAAATGGCTTATTAGTGATTCTATTTTATATTTATTTTAACTTGCATAATTTTAAATTTTTCTGCAATAATCAAATGTTATTGCATCATATCTGAAACATTAAGTTTTGTGAATATATTTATCACTTTTTCCTCACATGCTACTTTGTCACCTCAAGTGACTTTTGCTTTGCTGGAAAATGGCTGGAATAGAGAGGTAGTTAGGGATGAGTTTCCATAGATCTTCTAAGCAGAAGAAAAAATGTATAAGGACTTCTAAAAATTCAACCTTTAAAATCAACTTCTAAGCTACTCAGAGAAGGGTTCACTTAGGCATGCAATTACCCATCGCAGGTCTAATTGCCCATTTGCATGCACAATTTAGAAAGGCACAGTTGAAATTTAGTCCCCGGCTCTCCAATACTAATTTTCTTCCTTGAAATTGACATTTCAAAGAATATCAGGTGGCTAAACATCTAGTTTGTTATTTATTTCAACAGGAAGGGAACTTTTCTGCTTTCCCAGTTGAAGGTTTGGTTTAAAAAATTAAAAGATGAAAGGGAAAATACAAATATACAAAGGGATATGCCTCCCCTTCACACTATCAAGAATAGACTCTTGTTTGCCTTGAAAGGAGTTATAATGTGATTCCCTACTTCTCCCTGGAGAGGAAAAGACAATTAACTATCTTATAGTTTTGCACCTCCATTTATAAATACCTCTATCCTCCTTTGTACAAGTAGGTAATAATACAAGGAGGTAATAATACATACTTCTTCGAGTAGTTTTGAAAATTAGAACTGATACAAACAGAGTTATGTGGTTGGCGCTAAATACAAGTCTCCTCTCTGTGTTTCCCCCTTCTTATTTTCTGTACCTACTGTCTTTCACCTTCACAGCTAATAAATAATACAGAGTTGGTTTGTACCAGCTTACGACTAAAAATATTAAGTGGTGAAACAGAGTCCTCTCTTCCTTGCCAAGTCAGTTTTATGGGTTATAATTGTAGAGATTAGAAACAAATGCACTTATAAATTTGATAGTTAGGCTTACTGTGTTATTCAAAACAATGGTTATCAACAGCTCTTTCAATGGGGAAACAAAGGTGAAGTCTCTACTTAACTGACAAGTATTGTGAAAAACCAGCCATCAATCTTGCCCTTATTATAACACATGAAAAACAACAACAACAACAAAACCAAAATAAACAAATAACAACCATATAGGCCTTTGGGCGTGTATTTTACCCAAAAAAAGTGTCTGATTTCTGTCTAAATCACAGAAGGGTAGGGGATGGTCTGGCTAGCAGCTTCCACAGTAAAGCAAAGGAGAGCTGTTGCTGCACTCGGGCTGTCCTGTGATCCCAGAGCAAAGGATGCGTGGGTTCCTGTGGAGCAGCTCTAGGTACACAAGAGAGAGTTAGAGCAGATGATCTTAGGACTTGTCCAAGAAGGCCATCTGGAGGGATGAACAAACCTCAGCAAAAAGAAATTGGCAGCCAACCACATGTCTATCCCTTTCTCCCTACCCCTATAGCCTTCCTGTCTAATGCAGGCTGGAAAAAGGAGACCACAATGCTAAATTGAATAGAATTTTCATTATTGCATGAGCTTAAGCATATATGAGTGAGGACCAGCTACTCATCAGCCCTGTCAATATTTGGCACATCACAAGTAATCAATAAATAGGAAGGAAAGAAGAGATGGCAGGAAGGCAGGAAGGAGTTTGTTTTTACAAATATAGGAACACAAATTTGCATGAGTTTGCATGCTCTCATGGGAAACATTAGGGCAAATGGGAAAAATTTCTCTTTTACACTTAACTCTCTTGCTTTCTTTTCAGATGCTTTTCTATCTCGCTGCTTTGATCTTTTTCCTATCCTTGTGCAGTCCTAGAGTCATTGATGCACTGAGCCTCATAATACTTTTTTTTTTAATCCATAAACTCCCTTTATAAGGAGTCCTTATAATGTCACATTAGTGAAGGAAGCAAGATCAAATTTAAAAAGGGGCATCCTGCTATCCTCCCCACTACCAATATATAATGCTGTTTCTGTTTCTATTAATCAATGTATGGGTTAAGGAATACAAAGTGCCACTTTGCATCTTACCTAAATCAGTGTTTTTATTGCATTTGTTGACAACAAGGAACTTCTGTTGAAGTTATTGATTAGCTTCCTATTTAACTCCAACATTTGGAATAGGTTGCAATGGTAGTGGATACATTGATTAATTAGTTCCTAGGTTGAAGGATGGTGACAACAATACCTGAACGAGTTCTTGCAGAAATTTAAAAAAAAGGGATATCACATGATACTACAGGTTTAAAGACCAACAAGTACCTTTTGAAGTACGCCGGTGACATTATCTCTGGATGCGATCGGTATTATTTCCACAGGAATTGCCCCTGCCATATCACCATTAAAAAGTGGCTGTGTGCTTCTGATGCTGCCTCATGAAATCTGAAGATGTGTGAGCAGTGCTGCAGGGGGAAGAAGGATGAGTGTGCTTGGCCAGCAGGGTGGAGTGAGCAGGATAGCTGTCCTCAGAATATTGCTACACTCTTAATGCCATCGTAAGGATACTTTCAGTGACATAGGGGCAGGAGTCCTTTTTTAAACATTCGTGATCACATTCCTTGTTTTTTATCCTTCCCCACTGACCTAGCCTTAGTCTCTATTATTTGTTCCTTCTCCTCTGCTTGATTTCTGAATATTGAATGACCTCTGCACCTGGGCCTGGGCATAATTCTTACTCAAATTCTACCTGCTCACTAGATTATCTTTTCCAGTGACTACCAGTGTTATCCCTAAAGGCACTGGATGATCACACACACACGCACACACGCACGCACGCACGCACGCACTCCAGTTCTGATCTCACAACTAAACTCCAGTCCTATTCCAGTCCTGTATGTTTAGTAGCCTCTCTGCCATCCTTATTTGGGTATCTAACAGTCATTTTGAATTTAACACAGATCAATGATACTTTTGAGTCCCTTCCCCCAGTACCCTCGCTCCAAATTCCCTCCCTTTAGTATTTCCATTTCATTAAATGGCACAACTGTATACTTAAGTTGCTTAAATGAAATACCTATGAGTCACCTTTTATTACTCTTTTCCTCTCTTTTCATTATCCAATTATCAAATCCAATAACAAATCCTGCCCAGTCCAAAATACATTGAAAATTCATGCATTTCTCTTTATTTTCACTTCTACCCATTCACCCTACACAAAGAAATCATCACCTCTCTCTCAGACTCCTGCAATGCCTGTGTAGCAGTTTCTTGGCTCTATTCCTACCCACCTATAATAGAGCATCTACATTTTAAAAAATATAACTCAAATCAATCTCCTCACCTGGGACCTTTTGTTACAAATACAAATAGTAACCTATTGGAAGTTGTATGTGATACAATTTGTATTTGTAACACAAGCAAATTTCTTAAATGTCTATAAAATCCTACATTATTGGGCCTTATTTATACTTCTCACTTCATCATCCATCACTCTCTTCCCAGGTCAATATGTTCAGGACACATGACTTTCTTTTCATTTCTGCTTTAGCAATTTTTGGTAAATAATGCATTGACCACGCAGTCCTATAAGGTTGCATTGGAGATGAAAAATTCCCGTGGCCCAGTGACATTGTTGCCATCGTAACAACATAGCACAACAGATTACTTAGGAGTTTGTGGCAATGCTGCTGTAAACAAATCTGCTGTGCCGCCCGTCTTATAAAAGTCTAGTATTTGTAATTCTGTATAGTACATAATACTTGATAATGATAATAAATGAGTCTTGTTAATATATTTACTATAAAATATAATACTCTTTATTGTTATTTTATAGCATATTCCTTTTACTTACAAAAAATAGCTGTAAAACAGCCGCAGGCAGGCCCTTCAGGAGGTATTCCAGAAGGCACTGTTACCATAGGAGAGGACATGGTTGTTATTGCCCCTGAAGATCTTCCAATGGGGCAAAATGTGAGGGTGGAAGACGGTGATACTGATAATCTTGAACCTGTATAGACCTAGGCTAATGTTTGTGTTTGGATCTGAATTTTTAACAAAAAAGCTTTAAAAATAAAAAAAAACACTTTAGCAATAAATAAAAACTTATTGAATAATGATATAAAGAAAGTATTTTTGTATAACCATATAATGTGTTTAAGCAATGTGTTATTTAAAAAGAATCAAAAAGTTAAAAAATTTTAAAAGTTTATAATGTAAAAAGTTACAGTAAGCTAGGGCTAATTTATTATTGAAGAAAGAGAAATATTGTTTTTATAAATAGTATAGCCTAAGTGTTTATAATGTCTACAGCAGTGTACAGTAATGTTCTGGGCTTTCACATTCACTCACCAATCACTTACTGACTCACCTACAGCGACTTCCAGTCTGGCAAGCTCCATTTGTGGTAAGTATCCTGTATTTAGGGTACATTAGTACCTTTTTTTCTTTTATACAGTATTTTTACTGTAACTCTTCTATGTTTAGATAGGTTTAGATACACAAACGTGATTGTGTTCCAATTGCTATAGCATTCAGTATAGTAATATGTTGTATAGGTTTGTAGCCTAGAACAACGGGCTATACCATACAGCCCAGGAGTGTAGAAGGCTATACTCTCTAAGTTTGTGTAAGTACACACTATAATGTTCACACAATGAAATCGACTAATATTGCATCTCTCAGAATGTATCTTTGTCATTGAGTGATGCAGGACTGTCTTTCTTCTGCTTAAAATGCTGCCCTTCTACAGCAACTGTCTAATGATAAGTCCCTCTTGTCATTTAGGTCTCAGCTCAATGGGATCCTACTGTTCCAATCACTCCAGTACTGATCATCTTCCTCCCTCTTTTCTTCATTGTACTTATCACTCTCCCATATTACTTTGCTCATTTATGAATATAGTTGCTTGTTTTTTATATTCCCCTACCAGTATGAAAGCTTCATTGCTGTGCTTGGCACACAACAGATACTCATTCACATGCACTTAGGAAGTAATGTCGTGTATGTTGTGGCCCCAGCACACTGACCATACTCATAGCTTATCTAGTGAACTCAGATGAACTGTATGTAGCAAAAGCTCTACTTGACTACTTTACACTTATTCATGGCATATCATGAGTCAGGAACATTTTTCTAGGAATTTAACATAGATTAACTCTTCCACAATCCTATGATATTGATACTATTTTTTTGACGAAGAAACTGGGGCATACAATTTTAAATAAGTTGCCCCAGGTCACATACCCACTACTTGGTAGAGCTGGGCTTTGGCACCTGGCATAGGTGCCAGGGTCTGCACTCCTAAGCACCATGATCAGCCAGTGGCAGGAAGTACCTTTGGTAGCCAGACCACTTGGAAATGCTCTCTAAGAATATGAACTGAGGAGGCAGAGAGTTAAACATTTTTTTAAAAAAACTGATAGGTAGTAGAGATATGAACCAGTAAAAACTACAAAAGACACTGTTTACAGAATATGCATCCATGTGAAAACCAAAAAATATAACCAGAAGACGAAGTAAGTTGGTTGGCATCTTGCAGAAGCAGAGATGCAGAATGTTATCACGTCTGCTTAAGAGGCCGTAACGTTTGCTTCCTTGGATTTTAAATGACAATTTAAGATTGAAGAGGCTCCATTTCAAGCTATGGAAGTATTTCTGAGTTCTCATAATATACCTGTTTTTTTTTTCTTCTTCTTCTTTCTCCTCTTCTTCTTGTTCTTATTCCTGTGTTTATAATAAATCCCCAGTGCTGGAGGTGATCTGATTGAATTCTGTTTCTTGAACACAAAATTGCCCAGTATAGCCAGAAGTTATTATCTTCCCATTTTCTATTTATAAAACTCTTTCCACTCTCAATTTGGTGTCAATGAATTTCTACAAAGATGTTACTTATTAATTATGTCTCTGGTTTACAATAGTTTGCAGCAAGCCTTCTCCATTGAAGTGCTCCCTGGGGCATGACAGACAATGCGTGCTCTGGCAGTTCGGGGCCAGCACCTGAAGTGACTATTACAAGGGAGAAATATTTTGAAGTCTTCTATCTTATCTTAAAAATTCATATGACTCTTGAATTCTTTCATAATATGACCATTCTAGTTTTACTACAAACATGTTTATTCCATGGTTTTGAGGACTAACACATCATCATGTACATTATTTTAAAAGGCACATTAAAGTGTAAGCCCTTTAAAAAAATACAAGCAGTTTTAAAGTAGTTATTGCAAGACGGGAAAAAAAAACACAAAAAACAAATTCTTCAATATCTGAAAGCATACAGCTATAATGGTAGAAATCCAAATAATGAAAATTGCTATTTGCTAGTATGAAATATGAAGTCCTGTGTTGAACTCCTCTCAAACAAATTTACAGATCACATGAGATGCAAAGGCATCCACAAGATGACACTATTGGTTATTTCTAGATCTGGATTGACAACGATTTTCGATTTGTCATTAACTCAAAATAAGAAATACATTTTACATTTCAGGCTATTTATACACATCCACACACCTAAAGCCAAAGTTTCATGAAATAATAGAGTATCTTACTACATATAATATACTCTCTTCTATATCATCCTAATTTTATTTTCTAAAATACGTTGATCAGGACCCACTAAACTGGTTCTACGATCCATGAAAATGTCACAACTCATAGTTTTCAAAGACACTGCATGAGACAATGTCTCTGTCGTATTTCATGCAGGCGCAACGTGTTTACATATGGGAATGACAAAGACATGAACTGGACCGTACGAAAACCAAGCTTAAAAGGGCTGCACTGCACCCACCGGATGAAGTGTAAAGACAACTTGGACAAGATCTAAAGGACAATACTTGTTTTTCCTCATAATAGTCAAAATATCTAAAGTTCACTTGAAGACTGACTTCTCCCTTGAACATACTGCATTCGTTGCACCTCCCCTAACTGACGCTCACGCTTGGGGTCCCATCTCTTTAATAGCACTTTAGCACCATGACTTAACTTTTTAAGGATTTGTTTAATTTGAAAACTTTAGAAAAGCAAAAAGATAAAAGTTTTTTTAAAAATCTGCTATTCTGTCATCGTTTTTTTTTTTTTTTTTTTGGGACAGAGTCTCACTTTGTTGCCCTGGCTGGAGTGAGTGCCGTGGCGTCAGCCTAGCTCACAGCAACCTCAAACTCCTGGGCTCAAGTGATCCTACTGCCTCAGTCTCCTGAGTAGCTGGGACTACAGACATGTGCCACCATGCCCGGCTAACTTTTTCTATATATTTTTAGCTGTCCAATTAATTTCTTTCTATTTTTGGTACAGACGGGGTCTCGCTCTTGCTCAGGCTGGTCTCGAACTCCTGAGCTCAAACAATCCGCCCGCCTTGGCCTCCCAAAGTACTAGGATTACAGGCGTGAGCCACCGCGCCTGGCCTGTCACCGTTTTTTTTTGAAACATAAGAAATCAAAAGGGAAAATTCCCCTTGCCTTCATCCCTCCCTCCAACCACAACCTTCAGAAATAATATAATGTTAATGATTTGATATATAAACATGAAGCTTTCATTATTCAAGCATACATTAGAGTATGTGTATTGCATAGAAAGCCATAATTATATATATGTACATAATTTTAAATGGAATTTTATAGTATATGTAGCTCCAATTTGATTTTTTCACAACAAAACATATTACATATCTTTTGAGTTTAGTTCCTATACATATATTCGATGTTTTGGAGTGATTTTTGTACTCTTCCATTGGATGAACGTTGTACACATTATCTAGCTATTTGTCAACTGACTGGCATTTAAGTTTCCTACTGTTTTAGAAGCTATCACACTATGGCAATGAGTCTCCTATCTACCTACATATATATATATATCTGTGTGTGTGTATTTATAAGTCCAAGACATTATTATAGTAGATTCCTAAAAATGAAAATTGGTATTTCAATTGTTAATTGAAGCTTCAAATTACCCTCTAAAATATTTTGACCACTTTATACTTTCACTATATCATCTCAGAGTGCCCATTTCCCAGGTCCCTATCAACACCGATATTATCAACATTTAAAACTTTTTATAAATTTTATGGACAAACTATCTACGTCTACTATATAATTTTGTATTTCTCTGAGTTTTACAATGAGCATCTTTTCATGTCATGTATATTTTATGCTCTTTTTTCTGAATTGTCTGTTCATATATATTGCCCGTTTTTCTATTTGACTGTTTACCTTTTTAAAAGTTCATTTATAGAAAAAAATATGTAATAAAGCCCTATGTCTGTTCTAGGTTCTCCACTACCCCCTCACCTTTTTTTTCTTTTGCTCATGGCCACTCTGTTTTTTCATGTTAAAACAGGTTAAAGTTTTAAAAATTTAAAAATTGCCCCAAGTATTTTCACAGCACTGAATTTTTGAATGTAATATTCTTGATATTTATTTTTGTGCAATCAGAACAATTTCAATATTGTATGTTTTTCCAGAAAATAATACTTCAAATTTATTTATATATTTATACAAATAAAATCTCCTTATTTTTTAAATCTCACTTGTGTCTATAGATATATCTCACACTTTCCATTTCTAATATATATATATTTTTTTACTTCTAAAATTTTCTGAGTTAGGCTTGCTAGGTTCTTGTTTTTTTTAAGCACCTGCTTCATGCCAAGCATTGTATTTGGCCCTGGAGAAGCAGTGAGGAACAGCGTTGACTGCATCAAAGGCCGAATCGTCTGCACATTGGTAACAGGAGGCATTGGGAGGTTAGCATGGAGGTGTGGAAAGCACTCTCCTGCCAAGAGGCCTCAGAAGCGGAAGACCACCAAAAAGGGGACAGATAACATCAGAGGACTGTATGTGAGCACACATAGAACTTGCTGGCAGAACCCCTATAAACACTTGGGTGATGTTTGAGTGGGATATGCAAAGGTTCTACATTCATATGTTAGAGTAAAACCTAGAATTATGTGATATATTGTAACTTATGTGTCCCTTAATTGTTTCCAAAGACTGGTAAGTGCGTTGTATATGCAGTTGCTTATTACTGACAATAGACCAACAATTGGTAATTTACCTCATTGTCTTCTACAATATAAGGACAGGATTTCAACTTCACCCAAATAGCATATGTGCCAAACTTCTGTGTTCCTGGGACTGTGTACATCACATATTATTAATATTTATTCAGTAAAACAGCTCTTTGCAGCAATTATCATCATTCTCACTAAAGGGAAGAAAACTGAGGCTGAAGGAGATTGAATCACTGACTAAAGTCATATAACTAATATAGGGTAGAGTTTTTTCCAGAAAATAGTATGTGTTCAACCAACATCTATTGAACCAAGGATGTTGTAAGCCACAGCTTTATTATTCATTCAGTGGCAACAATTTAAATTGGGGTCTGATGAGTGATAACCACTGAGTAATAAGAAAAAACTTGTAATTACTATCCATTTCAGTATAGCCCACAACAAAACCTTTCTAAAAAATTCTCTTCTCACCATAGATAGATTCTTAGAGGTATGAAAAATAATCTAAAATGTAATTATCTGGAGGGAAGCACCACAGTGGGCACAAATAAATATGGAGGAAGTGAGTATTAGTTTCATTAAAATTGTTCATTAGATTTAATCATTCAAACATATGCCTTGAGCACCTCCATATTACCAAATACTATGCTAGACAGTGTGAGGAAAAGCATGGTCTCTTTCGTAAAAGGAATTTACAGTTTAGTCAGGTAGATTAGATTTGTACTCCAGATAGACAGGACTGTCTATCATCTGAAATGTATAATAGCACATGTAGAAGGAACACTAGGACTGGATTTCTGCCCCTATAACTGATAAACGTGAAGCTTTTTGCCCTCATATTCCCTCTCTGGAGCTCAGTTTTATCATCAATAAAATGAAAGAAGTGGTGTAAGGGATTGCTAAAACCTACAACATATTTAAGTACATCAATTTTAAAAATTAGTTAGGAAAGACCAATTCTTGCTAGATCAGGATAAATGTGAAAGAGGAGGAATTGCATTTGGACTTGATCATGAAAGGTTTGAGAATCATTTTAACACCCAAAGGGAAAAAAGTCAGATTTAAGGAAAATATGTTTATTTCCAGAGTAATATTCTACTAAATAATCATTGGTTTAGCTACAAAACATTCCTTGATCCTCAGTAAACGTGGAGCATGTTTTGGGAAGTGGCAGCAACAGATTGGAAGATCTCAGCAAAAGTATTTTAGAGATTAGAATTTAAATGATCTGTGTGACCTACACCTTTTCAAATTTTTAAAATTTATGTCTCTACTGTAATTTAAAATTGTTTGCTTACCAGGAAGCATTATTTTTAATTTAATAGCAAATTCAGTTATGCAGTTTGCCCATATTTGAACACATTTCCTTACTTCCTATAAAATTGAAACATCTTGTTCAGGAGTTCCTATTTATGTTGAAGTCATGTCATTATCAATCTTTATCTTACATTTTTGAAAATATCTCTTGATTGCTTACCTAACACTGAAATATTCTCATGAAAATAAAAAGCATCAATCAGTCATCTTGGTGTCAAGCTAACAGTTGTTTGACTGAACTGTTGAGTATTCATCCAGATGTTAACAGTAATCAACCAAGGCTGTGTGTGTGTTTGCACATGCTATCATGTGCCCTTATGTATTTACGTGCTTTCTTTGGATATACAGATCTTAAAAATTCCCTAGTTTTATCTGTGAATTAAATTAAAATCACTACTAATAGTGCCACCTTGTGTCTAAAATTTAAAATCAAGAGAATATATTTATACATTACATGATTTTCAAGCTAAAAATAAGCATAAAAATTAATCTTTCTCCAAACTTCTCTTTTCCAAATAAAGCAGTTGGAGATCTATGGAGGTAAGTGATTTGTTTAAAGCCTCTTAGTCAGTGAGTGGTGCAGCTGAGACTAAAACTCAAGATTCATGATTCTGGGTTTGGTCCTTTTTTGAATATATCACTGTCTTTAGAGATTTCGCTTTTGATGACAAAAGCAAAGTAATCAATTTTAGTTTTATGGAAGGCAGGTGTAGATTTAATATTAATTTAACTTTAATTTACTGTCACAGTAGGATTCAGTTTTGATATTTAAGTACCACAAAATCCTGATAGTTAATGAATGTGTATAGCAATAATGTAGGTTCTTATTATTAATGGGTGTTAGGGACAATTAACTTGAAGAATATTATCTTTTTAATTGTTTTTTTAAACATATTAATTTAAGAGATGCCACCCAAGATAATCTTCTTCCACATTATCTAATTTTATATTGCCTTTAAGGCACGAATTCACATTGGTCTTCAGAAGCAATTTTTAAAAGAGAGTTGAGAGTAAATTGCACAATAATATTGCAGCAATGAACAATACAAAATAGTTTCAATAGATTTTCATCTAAATATTAGAAAACTGCTTTGTCATGTACTTTTGTAGAATCTATACATTTAGGACTTCTTCATCAGACTTCTGATATATCAGAATTTTCAACTAACAAAGCCATATTGAGCATAGCACTAAGACGGTCATAATAAAATGTCAAAAGAGGTAGAGCACATAAGTATTCTTTAGTAAACTTTCAAAATTGAGAATGATTTACTAACATTCATTTGAACATTCACATAACTTCTATGTTTCTGGTAGTGGGGAAATGAAAAACATTTAAAATGATGGGAAACAAAAACGTCAGTATTTCTTGACCACTTGTGACATACTGGGGACATCGCAAACACTCTGACCCATTAGTTTAATCGAGTAGGGCTTTAGAGATTTTTTCCCATAACTCCCACTGAATTTCACAGCACTTCCAGTTCCCCAATTGGAAGTGTTGATTCCAACTTGCCTTTCTGTTTGCCTACCCTTTCAGAGGTATGAAGCAAAATCACTGAAAAAAAACCTCATATGTATGAATACATCTATATTATAATTACACACACAGATATACGATGTATATTATATATATATATATATATATACACACACACACATATATATGGCTAAAAATTGGCCTCCATATAATAGAACAAAACCTTCCTTCATTATATACATTTCTAGATTTGGGAATTAATGAATTTGCCTCATTTGAAGTTTGCTAGTTTGTTTAATTACTCAAAGTCTAGAACGATCCTACAGGATGGACTATGTTTTTTTATCATTATTTATAAACAGGAACAAGTTAAGCTAATGGGACTCTTTCGTAAGATTAAAATGTAAAGATTTCAAATGCACCCAGTCCTCTGATAGAAATTATTCCACAGAAGTATTACTGGAAGCCTGGCACTCGGCAGTAAAGCAAGAGCTAGGAGCCATTTTCCTTTGGTGCTTCCATTACAGAAATGCAGTCACAGACTCTGAATCAGGAATTTGGCCATAGAGTGAGTAAAATAATAATAATAATAATCCTGCCTAGGACCATTTTGCTTCAATGTTTCTAAATAAACTCAATTGCATCAGCCTGGTCGTTCTGAAAGTAATGATAATATTAAGACAAAGATGCCTCCTATGATATTTTAAAAAGAGTATGGAAAGAAAAAAATCAAAGTATGACAAACATGAAAAAGAAGAAGAGGAAGATGAGGAAGGGGAGGATCCTCAAAACCATGGATAGGTTTATAGAATGCAGAGTGAAGAAACTGTTGAACACAAAGAGAAATAAGAAACAAAAATATAACCACATTAAAAATTAGATGACTTAATGCGTCATTCAAAATTGGCACATTAAATAAAAATACCAACAGGTGGTTTTATTTCTGTTAGCTGCCTAATTAGGAAGGAGATCATGATACTGACTTTCAATAAGAAAAAAATGTAGACCTAAATGCCAGTGAAATACGTAGTTTAACTTACTGGCTTCTTTCCTAGTACTGGTCTCTATTTATCAGATAAAAATTTTATGAGATTTGAAATTTGGCTTTCTGAAGGTTGCAAAATTTCCCATAGAGACTGCTAAGACTTCATTACAGAACACTATATTTTTGAAGAAATCGCAGCTCACAGTGTTTCAAATGAAATATAAATATGATCTGCAAATGTGACATCTTCTAGGGTAAAGAATAAAATAAAGACCGTGTCAAGAACCAAAGAGATTAGTTTAATGCTATCTAGGCACTTTTATCTAACTCCTGGCATTTATGAAATATTAAGAGAAGGATTTATCTACTGACCTGAAAGAGAAATGAGAAAGCTATGTACTGAGTGGAACTAAAATATTTGTCCCAGCTTAAAGACTTGATAAATTAACATACTTAAGAATCAGACTTCAAATCATTTTTTAAAATTTTGAAAAGATCAGTGCCCAGAAATATAAAGTGGATAAAGAGAAAAGCACTGACTGGGCTTCTCGACATAACATCTATAACAGGGCTGGGTATGAAAGAACAACGTCACAAGTATTTTTCCAAATCCAGTTTGCTATTATTTCAAGGAAAATCATGCATATGCACACACTCACACACACACAAATACACATATATGCACTGCTATAATTGATTTTATGAATCGCAATGTAGTTAAGAAATTCAAAATAGTCAAGCTGAGAGTCAAATCAAAGACTCAATACCATTCGCATTAGTTACAAAGAAACTAAAATACCTAACAATATACTTAACCAAGAAGGTGAAAGATGTCTACAAGGAGAACTATGAAACACTGATGAAAGAAATTATAGGTGCCATAAACAAATGGAAAAACATCACATGTTCATGGATGGGTATAATCAACATTGTTAAAATGTCCATACTGCCCAAAGTGACTTACAGATTCAACACAATCCCCATCACAATACCAACGTTGTATTTTACAGATCCAGAAAAAATAACTTTACACTTCATTTGAAATCAAAAAAAGAGCCTTAGTAGCCAAAGCAATCTTAAGCAAAAATAACAAATCTAGAGGCATCACATGATTAGACTTTAAAATATACTCCAAAGCTATAGTAACCAAAATAGCATGATACTAGCATAAAAGTATAGGCATAGATCAAGGGAACAGAATAAAGAAATGAGATATAAAACTGTCTACCTCCAACTAACTAATCTTCTACAAAGCAGACAACAACATACACCGGGAAAGGGAAGCCCTGTTCAATAAAGGGTGATGGGAAATCTAGATAGTCACATACATAAGAATGAAACAAGACTCATCTCTCACCACATACAAAAATTATTCAAGATGGATAAAAGACTTAAATGTAAGGCATGAAACCATAAAAAATCTAGAATAAAATGTAGGAAAAACTCTTAGACATCAGTTTAGGCAAAGAATTTATGTTTAAGATCCCAAAAGCAAATATAACAATAACAAAAATAATAAATGGGACTTAATTAAATGAAAAAGCTATACAGCAAAGGAAGTAATCAGCAGAGTAAACAGACAACCTATCACATGGGAGAAAATACTGGCAAACTACACATCTGAGGAAGGGCTAATATCCATAATACGCAAAGAATTCAAACAAATCAGCAAGAAAAAAAACAAATGATCCCATTGAAAGTGAGCAAATGACAAGAACATAAGTTTTTCAAAGGAAGATAGACAAATTCCCAACAAACAAATGCAGAAATGCTCAGCATCACTAATCATCACGGAAATGCAAATTAAAACCACAATGAGATAATGCCTTACCTGTGGCAGAATGGCCATTAAAAAGTCAAAATATAATAGATGTTGGATTAGATGAAGAGATAAACATGCTTACACACCCTTGCTGGGACTACAAATCATTATTGTAAAAGGTATCCATGTAACAAAAGTATTTGTACCCCTTCAATGTTTTGAAATTTAAAAAAGAAAATAATATACATTGTGAAGTAATAGTAAGCAGATTAGAAAGCTAGCTGCAGCATCATCCCTTTAAAAATAAAGAGAAATATATCTGGAAAAAACAAAGGGTTAACAATGAGTTTCTAGGTAGTAATCTGGATGAAGTTATGGAAAGTTATTCTTTTAGTCCTTTAGCTTATCTAAATTTTGTTTCTTTCTACAATAAATACTAATTCCTTTCATAATAAAATTGTTGTTTTAAATCAAATAAGCCAAGAAAATAAAATAATAAATATAAAATTTTAGTATAAAATTCTTTAAGAATGATAAAAATATTTCTTGGAAGTCAGAGGCCAGAGCTGTGAACCCTAGGACCTCTCACAGCATTGGTCACTTAGCAAGCAGCAAAATATTGACTTATATCTATGTAATGAATCCCCCAGGAAGTGCATCTGCTTGGGGCCAGCTAAGAATCAGGAAATTTGCACTAACAAGGAAAGGAATAGGAAACAAATAAAGAGAAGAAAAGGAAAGGAAGGAAAGATTGAAGGCAGGCGGGGGAGGGGAGAGAGAGAGATAAAGAAAGTAAGGGATAAAAAATGTGTATAGATGTATTATAGATCATACAATTTGTTTATTAAATATCATATCCTATACTTCTCCATTCTCACATGTAATATTATTATTTCTCATAGAAACCATTTTTAAAGTAGGCATAAAAATACTTTATTTATATAAAGATTAAATTTTTAAAAAATAAGAGTAAAACTAGCAGAGTGCCTGGCATATAGTTGATATACATTGCACATGTTGGGTATTCTAAGGAGTTTAGTGATTTGGTTTACTCTATGGGACACTGGGAAATAGAAGGTGAAAACAGAGCTGGCAGCAGTATAAAAATAAGAGCAGATAGTTGGGAAATGACAGAATAATTATGCAAAACTGATAAAAATGCTAAACATGCAACATAGGGAAGCATTTATTGTCAAACATCCATACACCACTTTGAAAGGCATTGCTTTATTATAGCTTGCTATAACATATTGGAAATTCCAAATGATGATGAAGGTAATTATGAAAATGTTCATTACATATAATAATATCCTTTGCTTCAAAAATCATGTATTTATATAATTTAGATTAAAAAATACAATCATTAATTTAAATTTCACCCAGGGTGGAAGGACACTAAAATTTTCACATATTGTTAGTGGTAAAAGGACATTGTACATTATTTGGGAGAAGCAATTTGTCTTTATTTATTGTAAGCTATATACATTTTTGAAGGATTTAATACAGATATCCCAAGAAATTATAATATGAAAAATATATAAATATATGTATATGAATATATATATGCTTACCACAGGCTAATTTATCATGTTTAACATTATGTTAATGTTTCCTAAATGCTCAAAAATATGGCAATAGTTATTAATTTATCTATTTTATGGAATATAATGAATACATTAAATATTGATCATAAATTCTGGGTTGCTTCATAAAAATAGCTATGGTATAAAGTTAAGAAATTTAGAATGTACAAACTATATAAACTCTGATTGTAACTATATAAAATATGCTTCAAACACAGATTATAGGATAATAATCTAGAAGATTTACCCAGAAACAGAGTTGAGTAACCACCCTCTTTCCAGATGGCACAATAAGACCCCAATGCAGCTAAAAGTCTTTCTCCATGAAAGATACTCTAGAAAATTTGGAAGAGGAAATTGTTACACCAGATGGACAGACATCAATGAAGGCACACAAGAAACATTAAAAAAAAAATGAAAGAAAATATGACACTATTAAAGGTACATAATAACTCTCTAGTAACAGACCCCAATGAAAAGGATATCTACATATTTCCTAAAAGGGAATTCAAAATAATGGTCTTAAGGAAACTCAAAAAGATAAAGGGAAATACAGATAGACAATGCAATAAAATCGTGAAAATAATTTCAATGAAAAAAAAGTTTATAAAAATACATTGTATTAAAAACAGAAATCTTGTAGCTGAAGAATTAAATTAATGAAATATAAAATAAAGGACAGAGTTTAAACAGCAGACTTGATCAAGCAGAAGAAATCCTACAAAACTCATGGAACACCACTGAGCAAACAAATACTCATGTAATGGGTATTTCCAGAAGAAGAGAAGGAAAAGGGCATAGAAAACCTATTTAATGAATTAATAACTAAAAAATTTCCAAGTCTTGGAGAGATATGAACATCCAGACCAAGGAAGCTCAAAAGTTCCCAAATAGATTTAACCCACAAAGGCTCTCTCCAAGGCATATTGTGGTCAAAATGTCAAAAGTCAAAAGCAAAGGGAGAATTCTAAAAACAGCAAGAGAAAAGTGTCAAATCACATATAAGAAAATCTTCATTAGTCTAACAGCAGATTTTTAGCAGAAACCTTACAGATCAGAAGAAAATGGGATGATATATTCAAAGTGATGAAAGAAAAAAATTGTCAGTCATGAATATCATACCCAGCAAAGCTATCCTTCAGAAATGAGGAAAAATTAATGTTTTACAGTCAACAAAAAAATGAGTGAATTTATCTCTATTAAATCAATATTACAAGAAATGCTCAGAAGGGTTCTACATTTAGAAGCAAAAAAGGTGACAATCACTATTATGAAAACATGCAAAAATATAAAAATGACTGAGCAGGGATACAAATGAAAAAGAGAAAAGAATCAATCCATATCACTACAGAAAACTGCCAAACTGCAATAATAAACAATAAGAGATGAAGAAAGGAGCAAATAATATAAAAAACAACAAGAAAACAATTAATAAAATATAGGAGTAATTCTTTACCTATCAATAATACCTTAAATGTAAAAAAATAATAATGATTTTTTACTTAAAAGACATACACTACCTGAATGGATTAAAAAAAATAAGCCAACTACATGCTTCCTATAAGAATTCACATCACCTGTAAAGACACATAAACTGAAAGTGATATGATAAAAAAGATACTTCATACAAATAGAAAACAAAAGTGAGAAAAAAATAACAATATTTACATCAGAAAAAAAAACAAATTTTAAGTCAAAAATTGTAAAGAGAGGAGAAAAAGAAGGTCATTATATAATGAAAAAGAAGATCAATTCATCAAGAGGATAAACCAATTGTGAATACATATGCACTCAACACTGGGACTCGGATATATAAGGTAAAAATTATTAGATCTAAGTAAAGAGTTAGACTCTGATACAATAGGAGGTGGGGACTTCTAGGTCTCCACTGTCAGCATTGGATAGATCATCTAAACAGAAAGTTGACTAAGAAACATTATATTTAAAATGTACTTTAAGCCAAATGTACATAATGCATATTTACAGACCTTTTCATCCTATAAGTATTTACATTCTTTTCATCAGTACATGAAACATTCTCCAAGACAGACCACATGTTAGGCCACAAAACAAGTCTCAACAAATTTCAATGAATTGAAATAATATCAAATATCTGAGTCCAATGGAATAAAATTAGAAATCAACCACAAAAGAAACTTTTGACACTGTACAGTACCTGGAAATTAAACATGTTCCTACTGACCAATGGGTTAATGAAGAAATTAAGAAGGAAAGTAAAAATTTTCTTGAAACAAATGAAAATAAAAACACAACATACTAAAACCTATGGAATAAAGAAAAAACAGTATTATGCAGAAAAAACATCAATTGTAGAAAAATTTCAAATGAACAGCCAAACAATGCTTCTCAAGAAAACAGAAAAACAGGAACACACCAAACCCCAAATTAATAAAAGGAAAGAAATAATAAAGATCAGAGCAGAAATAAACAAAGGAGAAAAAACTCAAATAAATAAAATCAGAAGTAAATAAGGAGACATTACAATTAATACCACAGAATCTAAGAGACAATATTGGTTGCACTGTGATGATGATATATGCACATTTCTTTAATTTTCTAAATTATTCTGTATTATTACCTTAATTAAAAAATTTTCTGCAGTAGAATAAATGTTTTGTAAGTTATAAAACTGGGTATACATGTGTACATATGTATGTGCATGAAAATGTACACATATACAAATAAATTCACTTGAAGTTTATGTAAATAAAATAATTTGTAGAACTTTCATCCCCAAAATGTTTAAAATATTTAAAGCAGTAGGAACCCTTAAATAGGCATTTTCTGGCAGCAAAATTTACTATATATAATCTCACAAAATGGTTTGGTTTGGTTGTTGTTACTTATTTATTTAATTGTTAATTTTGATGGGTCGTGTGCTGTTTGCTGATGTACAGAATGTGTCCAGAGGAGGCAGCTATGTGAGTATGTCTAATATAGTAGGGTGGCAGAAAATGACGATGATGAGATAAGAAGTTTACTTCTAATCTTGTGTGGGATGTGGAAACGTTGACTATCTTACCTTGAGGCATAATGTGATTATATTTGCATTTTTGAAAGATTTTTTTTCTCCTTTGAAGTCCTGATTTTGTCCCAATTTAGCCTTGAGGCAGTGTGCGTATGACTGGACTTCTCCACTTTTTGGAGACTGATTTCCAGTTGAGGCTGCCTTGGCACACCCACCTCAGGCTACAGCTGCCCTAGCCTCTGTATCTCTGCGTCATCCTTCCAGGGTAATGGGAGTTCAGAACATGCCCACAGAGGCATGGTTGGAACGGGAAGGAACAAACACAGGGAGAGTAATGGGAAGACCACCATTACAGAAGGTGAAAAACAGTGACAGTACTGGGAGAGGATGGGCCTTGAGATGATCGACAGATTTTAGAGTTATTTATAAGGTAAATTAGGAATCCAAAAGGTAGCATTTTACATGGTGTCTTTCATCAAAATGGAAACATCATTTATATATATGTTTAATCTTCTTAAGAAGATTTTAAATACCATGCATATAAACCTTATTTTTTAATCTGTTGATGTCCATCTTTCTGGTTAGACCGTGAATGTTTAATGATTTGATTTTATTTATGCTGATATATAGACTATATTGTGAAAATAACTAAAACAATAGGATGAACAACATCAATCTCTTGTTTCTTGTTAGCATTTGCCTTAAGAAAATAAAAATGTAAAATTAAAAAATGCCAAATGCATTTTTACAAATTATTAAAATGACTGGAATGATGGCATCAATTACAGTACAATAACAGAACTATAAAGATTTAAAGTAGATAATTCAGACAAGTAATCTATTTTGGAGTTTGATCTATCCAGATAATTATAAGAAACAATAGACAATTGCCTTATTACTTGCCAAAATGAGACTTAAATTTTTATGCTATATATCAAGTAAATATTGTAACATCTTTCAATTTTAGATTAGGAAGGAACTGTCCATGTGCCAGCCTTTATAAATTCTTTCCTTTTCTATAATAATTTTACATTTTTTAAAGTACTGGAGCATCCATTACATCATCATGTTCTTAAATTCTTTCTATCACCAAGTGAATTTGGTGATATTACTCTCCTGCCCTCACCCAAGTTACTGATTGCATGCTGATAATCAAGTAGTGTAAATGCTTCATTAAAGTGATGTAGTTACACTCTGTGGTCTTACTTAAAATAGACATTCACTTTTAATATTAAGGATCTTTCCATGCTCTGTTTTGAGAGTTCGATAAAATGTGATCATATTTTTTCCTTATCATGTCCCATGCTTCCAAGATTCTTTGTGACTTATTTTTAAAGAATTATCACATATTATTAAGAAAATACTTTGTCTTTTATTACTTATAAAATTTTTCAGCAAAATGAGAATATAAAATTTTGTCCAAAATTTATTTTCATATTGTTATTCTTATTTTATATCTAAGTAGACATAGAAGATTTTGATCCTATAATTTAAACTGAGACCTTTCTTTATTATATATTAAGATTTATTTCAAGCTTAGTCATATGAAAATGAATCCCGTTGATTAAAATAAGAATTAAGTAAGAGTTAAGTATGTTGAGAGCTTTCATAATTTAACTGAGAGTCTGTGAAACAAAGATTTAAGAAATGAAGACATATAGCCAGCTACAGCTGGGCAGTAGCTGCTCGAGGACATCAAATAATCTGATTGATAATGAACCGCATCTGGTTAGGTTAAGTCTGCGTAGGTTCAAGCCTTTGCCCATGTGTCTCTGATTAGTCAGCTCTCCTTCCAGATATCCTCATGACTCCCATCCTCACCTCCTTAGGTCTTCACTCAAATGTCACCTTATTAAAGAATATCCCTACTTACTCTCATTCCTGTATGCTATATTCCTCTTTTTGGATTTACTTTAATCAAAAGCCCTTATTGTCATTTGATATGTTATATATTCCTCTAATCTATTAGATTTTGTCTGTAATTATCTACTACCTAATATCTATCACCTTTCTCTAGAACACAAGCCCCACAAGAGAAGGTTTTTGGCATGATTTTGTTTACTAGAGTGTCCCAGTGTGTGGCACATAGTAGACACCCTATAAATAATTGTTGAGTGAATTAAATCAATGAAAAGCAGGTTGTGAACCCTACCTAACTTAAGTTATGGTTCTAAGCCTACCTGCAATCCAAAGGTAATTATTGACAAACTTGTCAAACACGGTGGGGATGTCCCAAACAGGGGAAATCCATACGAGGGGGTTTTTGAGATCTGGCACCTGTAAGACACTTGGAAGAGAAAGGACGGAGGAGAAAGCATGGCATCTTGAGGCTCTTCCCAACTAGATGAATGGAATATGAGCCCCAGAGAGATGAAGGAACACAAAGCAGACTCAAGGCACTGAGAAGTTAAAATGTTAACACAGTAGTGTATAGAAGGCCACTCACTATCTAATCTATCTGTCTATCTACCTATCTATGTACCTAGAAATAAGGACAAGGGGATTGGAGCATGTCCTAGGAGCCACCCTCCACAAGAAAGAAGGAAAGATTGAAAGTGGCAAATGCCTGGCAGAAGTGGAGAACAAAAAGACAACACCTAGTAGGATCTAATGAGACATCTACTGAAGTCTTCTGGAAATAACTGGCAGTGGAAAAAATTGTAGAAGTCTAAATACCTGTGTGAAATATGATCATGATATGCTGAACATAGTTCCTTATGTATCCTTTCATTTAAAAAAAAATTATGTAGATACAAGCATATTTTTTGTCTCCTCCAAAACTCATATTGAAATTTAATTACCATTTTAACAGTACTAAGAAGTCGGGCATTTGAGAAGTGTTTAGGCCATGAAGGTTCCACCATGGCGGGTGAACTTATTACCATTTTAAAAGGGTGAGTTTGGCCCCCTTTTGCCTCATTGTCCTCTGCCTGCCATCATGTGATGACATGGCAAGAAGGCCCTAGCCAGATGTCTGTGCCTTGATTTTGGACTTCCCAGGCTCCAGAACTGTGAAAAAATAAACTTCTGTTCATTATAAATTACCCAGTTTGTGGTACTCTGCTATAGCAACACGAAACACACTAAGACGATACCACACACAGTAATTTGTTCTTGCTTCCCTCCTTCTTCCTCTCTCTTTCCTTCTTCCTGTCTGCCTCTTTCTCTCTTCCTTTCTCTCAGTTTAACAATAAATTCTGGAAAAAATTTTCGTATCAATTCAAGGGGAGCTTTCTTATGCTGTTCTATGGCAAAATATATCACAGAGTGCTTATATCATTATTTATTTAACCAGTCTTTGGTAAAAAAAAATGCTGCAATTAATAACTTATACATATGTTATTTCATTTTTGTGCAAGTATGTCATTCAGATAAATTCACAGAGGTGAGATTACCATGTCAAAAGATAAATATGTTTGTATTCTTAAAAAGTATTTCCAACTGCCCTCCATAGGTGCTATACCCTTGGGCACTCCTACCAGCCATGTTTCCAGAGTGCTAGTTTTCTCACAATCTCATCAACAGATTGTGTTGACCAACTTTTGTGTTTTGGCCAATTTAATAGGTAAATTTCGTTTCAGTATGGTTTTAATTTTAATTACTCAAATAATGAATGATGTTGAGCATCATTTTATATGATTACAAGACATTTATATACTTTTCTGTTTAATGTCTATTCATACCTTTTATATTTTTTCAATGTTTAAATTAATTTCTAAAATTTTTTTCATAGATAAGGAAAATTAGCACTTAATCAAGGATCTGAGTAACATATCTTTTTCATTTTTTAATTTGACTTTGACATTGGTGTTTTTTATTTTTATGAATCTTTTATTTTATGGATGCCTAATTTTGAGAAATAGAATAATGTTTCTTACTAAAAAATGATATAGGAGTTAGATTCTTTTTTTCTCCTGGTGTTTCTAAGTTTTTATATTTAAATTTTTCTTTCACTTGGAGTTTTTACTGGTTTTCAGTTGGGGTAGGTCTAAATTTAAATGTTTCTGAAAGGTCACCCAGTTGTCCAACCCCATCTATTTAAAAGTTTATTTTTCCATTTGACTTGAGATGCTACCCTCACCGTATATATTTGCATCTCTTTCTGTAGCTTATATTTTTTCCATTGATCTATTTTTCTTTGTGCCAATAAGATATTCTTTTTATTTAATATAATATTTTTAATATCTAATAGGGTTAATCATTTATTGCTTCTTTTTCCTTTCTATAATGTTTCTCAATATTCAATATTAATTTTCATATCAATTGTAGAATTAGTCTAGTTTTGGTGGCCAAAGATAGACAAATTTATAGAGATAGATAAATTGATTAATGAAGTGATTTGGGGAGGGTTTCACAATGAATTTACAAATAAGCTTTGGGAGAGTTGCTATATTAAGGCTGAATCATTATATTTAAAAATTTGATATATATTTTCATTTGTTTTATTTATTTTCAGGTCCTCAATCAAGCATTAGTTGCCTTCTCTGTAAATCTATAACTAAATTAAAGATAAAATAATTTCTCCATTTTTTGATCTCATGTATATTTATAATTTTTTTATCATTATAAGTATAATGTGATAAAATTATTCCTTTTTATGACTATCTCCTTTATGGACTCCATGAGGGAAAGAATCATCAATTTCATTGTAAGGGGCTCAGTATGTTTTTGTCAGACTGATGAAAAAACTATGAGCTACATTTTGTTATTATTCCCCATCTAGTCAAATTAAGCAAAGATAAATGAATTCAATGATCTTAAAGCCACCAAGTTATTAAGTGGAGCATATTCTCAAGTATAGACATTCTTATTTACAATTCTGCATTCTTCCATATCCTGTGATATTTTACAAAAAAGTAACATGTCAAATTACTATGGTTTTGCATTTTTATATCTTTCTTCCTCCAGGTAAATTAGCATTATCACAACTGATTTTGCAAGAATGTGAAATCTAAATAAAGACATATCTCTATGATATAATTTTAGTTATTATACTATAGTATCACAGGAAAAATTATGTTTGCCATTAGATTGTCTTGCTAAGTCCAAATCAGATCATCATCGTGAACATTATTATCATAAAAACACAGAGCATTACATATCAAACAGTGAATCAGAATTCTAACATATTATTTTATTAAACTTATCAACATGGGCTGGAGGTAGATATTATTATATTATTCTTACAGGTGAAGAAACTTGCCCAAGGTCCTAGGATTGATCAGGGGCAGGGCAGAAGCAGGAGATGAATTCAGGTCTCCTTGGCTTCAAACTCAAGTTCTTTGTGCCGAGCTGCTTTACATGATGGTGGCCATATACTCTGCTCACATCTAAGGCCATTTTTGCATTCAAGGATATTTTCTTGGAATTTCCAGTTTTCATTAAGTTAGGATAGTTTTAATGCAAACTAAGTTAGCAGGTCTATGAAAAATAGTGTCTTTTCCTGTTAGTAAAGCATACAACATCATTATTTATTTTTAACCAAATGGCCCTTGGAGTTTTTAGTATTTCTTCTTTGTGAAAATACATTTGCATATCCTGTAGCTGAAAAAAGGCAATTAGTAATTCATGAGTAATTTAGGAAACACTGGCTATAAAGTTGTAGATATTTACATAGTTCCCATAAATTATACTGGAAAGCTGTAATTTGTTCAATTGGAATTCTGCTAAAAACTTACATTTACATAGAATATCCAAATGCTAAATGTTAGCATGCATTTTTAAAACCAACATATTGGGGATATTTCCTCATTTAATTTAAATTAGACTCACATTCTATACCAGAAACAATAATATTTGTTTGCTTCTATCAAGGGGAAAAATATATAAAACTATTCATGTCTTGTTAAAGCCAAGCACATGGATATAACTGCAAACCTACCAAACATGACAGTAGCAAGAAATATTCAGCAAAAATAAAGTGTCTGAATAATATTATATACAATACAAATATCTATCACAGAAATGGAATGTATTCATTTACAGAATTAGTTATTAGAAAAAAATTATAAACAGAAATTAAAAAACTAAAGAGAAAGTATGATATTAACAGTCAGGAAACAATGACCCAAGATTGAGAATTGGATCTTATTATAAAATTATAAGTATGTAAAGCTGAAATTCATAAAATTAATGTCTAAAACTCCATCCATAATAATCATTTCAAATGGCTAAACTAAATAGCAATCATTGTTATTCATTCGTTTATTTGTTCTACAAAAAATATTTAAGAAATTCTTGCCATGGTTGAGAATACTGTTAAGTAATAAATCAAGCAATGGCTTCCCCTCAATAAGTGTGATAACGTTTATCCTTCCTTCCTTATTTTCTTCCTTCCTTTCTTCCTTCCTTTCTTCCTTCCTTCCTGTCTTTTATAGTTCATTCAATAATTACTTCATTCATTCAACAATTATTTGTGGATTACCTACCAGCTATGTACTAGGCTATATTCTTCATTTAGAGAATAGAGCAGTTACTTAAATACACAAAGTCTTGCTGTCATTGAGCTTACAGTCTACTGGGATACAGAAGTAATTAAACAAGTAAATGTTATTTGAACCAGATGAAACTGTCATTTTTGTGAGTAAAAATTTACCGGATATCAGCAATTGTATATGGTTTAACCTAACATGCCCCATGGTAATCAGGGCTATGGGGAAGAAAAGGGAAAGAGGAATTGGTTTGGGAGAAAGGAGTGTTTATTTGCAGAGGGACTCAAGAAAGGAATTGGATAGGAAATAATTGAAAATTATTGACTAGAAGACTATTATAATAGAATTTTACAATTTGTACAAGAGCCTTCTCTTTGCCTTGTTAAGAGAAGATTTTGAGGTGTCATAGAGGTGGGAATGGCTGGAGGTTGAGAAATGGCAGAAAAAAGGCATTTCACTATTGAAGTAATGGCTTGGGTCAGGGTAGTAGCCAAAAAAGTAGTGAAAAGTGGTCAATTTTTAAATATATTTTTATCTAGCAGTAATAGGATAAGCTGGCATATTGGGTATCACTCAGGAAAGAAAGAGAAAATTGAAAAATGAGCACAAAGCTTTTGGCCTGAACAATTAGAGGGATAGTATTGCCATTTTCTGAATGGAAAATACTGTGGGAAGTTGAGGTTTATGTTTTGTGATCAAAGGGTGAGTATTGGACAGTTTTGGTCATAGATCCCTAATAGATATACAAATAGACATGTTAAGTAGGCCATTAGCTGTAGGACTCTGGAAGCAGGGAGAAGTGGAGCTATAGATATAATTGTCACCATATAATGTTACCAACTGTTACCATACAATGATATTTGAAACTATTAAAAAATGCTAGAGGAGACCCGATGAATGATATATGTACAAAAAATGACATAACAGGACTAAACCATAGGCTTTTCCAAAATTGACACGTGGCATCAATGAGGAGAAACCAGCAAAGAACACTATAAAGGAGTTGCAAGTGAGACAGGAAGTGAGACAATATAGTATGGTGCCCCAAAGCTAAGTGCAGAAAGAACCTAACAAGGGGTCGGTCAATTATGTGAAACTCTGCTAAAAGAAAACTAAGATGAAGACCAAAATTGTCCACTGTATTTAGCAACACAGAGGTCATTGATGACCTTGGTAATAAGTACATCAGTAGAGTCACTGGAATGGGCTCAAGAGGAACTTGGAGGAGACCAATGGGGACTAAGAGGAGTCAGCTCTTTTGAGGAGTTATAGGGTGGAGCAGAGAAATGAGATTATGGCAGAGGGACTGTGGATTTGAGGAGAATTTGTTTCTTTTATTTTTTAAATTTCAAGATGGAGAATAAATAACATTTGTATTTGATAGAAATGACTAAATGAAGAGAGAAACCTTAATGATACAAAAGAGGAGGGAATATTTGCTGAAGGGAAGTCTGAGAATAGGTGAGAGGAAATCAGATTCAGTGCACAAGTTGAAGAGTTCACTTGAGAGGGCATGGTCTGTTTACCCTTTCAACCGAATGGAGAGCAGAATAAACTGGATTCAGTTCTCTAAAAATAATAGTAGTAATTAAATAAGTAGCTATATTAGTTTTCTATTGATGCTGTATCACATTACCACAAATGTAGTTGTCCAAAGGACCAAATTTCTTACCTTAAAGTTTCGGAGATCAGACATCCAAAATCAGTGTTACTGGGCTGTTTTGTTTCTAGAACAAGCAGAGCTGTTTCCTTTTGGAGGCTCGGAGAGGATAATCCATTTACTTGTGTTTCACAGCTTCTAGAGGTCACAGGCATTCCTCGCGCAGGCGCCTTTCCTCATATCACTCCAAACTCTTGCTTGCATCATTTTATCTCCCAATACTAACTCTGTTCCTCTTGTGTCTCTACTATAAAAACACTCTGACAACACTGGGCCCACAATGTAGGGATACTAAGATAATCTCCTTGGTCAATATCCTTAATTTAAGCACATATACCAAGTCCCCTTAACCACATGAGGTGATTTATTCACAGGGTCTGGGGATTAGGGCATGGGCATGTTTAGGGGGCCATTACTCAGCCTACCACAGTAGCAAATACCTACTGAAAACTAACCAAATGCCAGCATCTGTCCAAGAATATTAAATGTATCAACCCATTCAATCTCTAACATAATTATTTTAGCTAGGTATTATTATTATTGTACCATTTACAAATGAAGAATGTATGGCAAAGGAAGATTAAATAACTTGTCCAAGTTCACATATTAATAATTAGTAAGAGGAACAGCAGTGATTGAGCCCAGTGAGTATGACTGCAGAGCTTACTTTCTCAGATCAGTGAAAAGGAAAATAAAAACAAAAACAAAAACAAAAACAATGTAAATGCACTGTCGTCCTGCTTCGATATTTCTTTGTAACTAATTGTTTAATATTTCTGAGTCGTAGTTCCCTGTCAGGAATATATGGAGAAAAACTTTACTTTCCAGCATTAAAAGAATTAAAGAAAAATGAAGTCACTGGCAAAGTGAATGGCAATAGTCCCTTTCGTGTGTGTGTGTGTGTGTGTGTGTGTGTGTGTGTAATATTTGTGTGTTTGTATACATATACATTATGCGTGTGTATAGAATTTACCATTGGCATACTCAAACATGACAATTATTCTTCAAAGAATCATTTGCAAAACTGCTGCCTTCTAAACTGATCTGATCTGACTATTCATAACCTTTACAGTTAGTAAGAATTTTTCAGCTTGTCTCTGATCAAAATTATGCTTTCTCTTATTTCTAAAGGTCTCATGAAGAAAATGAGGTATTAATCTCTAATATCATGGTTACCTGTGCTATATGAGTAGATGGAGCATGTCATGACTTCCATGACTGAGCCTAGTGGGAACAAACACGATATTGAGTAGCAGGAACTTGTCTTATAAAAAAATATTAAACCCATAGTTTTCATTCAAAAATTATTTTGAGAATGGATTTGAATTGAATGCAACTGAAATGAACTGAATTTAGGTGATTGAAATACGAAGTAAGAGTTTCTTTCTTAATTTATTCAACAAACCTCTAAGGAAAGGGTACAAAGGTGAATCAAATATAGTCCTTGCTTTCAAGGGATCAGTGAGGAGAGTGAAGAGTGAATTAGCAATGATAGTACAGTGTGATTAGTGCAATGATGATTAAAATGATGCACATGGAACTATGGAAACAAAGAATAGGGGAGTTACATCATTGACAAGATAAAGCAGGATGAGAAAAGCCCTACTGTACACAGATGCTTAACTGGAGTTTTAAGAGATGATTTGACATAAAGATGAAGTGCAAAAAGTAGTCAGAAAACATTCCAGAAACAAAAAGAAGCGCAAAGGTGAGAATAGCCTTGATAATATCAGGCCAAACGATCTGAAGGCTGCTGCCTGCCACACAAACACTACCCCCCTCCCGCCCCCGATGTGAGTTGATACAATTATAATTACTGTGACACAGCACTACCATGCCTCCGATGTCTCCCATATACAGAATTAATATCAACTGTTACCTTATTGTAAATATATGTGTAAATTCTGAATTAACATTCACATTCCATTTATTTATCATCATATTACAACCCAGAACATATACTATGAACCATAAAACCTGTTTGAAAAAAATTACCTTTTAATTTCAAAATAATTCTTATGCATTTATTATTAGAAGTACTTAAACTTTTATCACTGATTTTCTTTCATAAAATAATTTCTTATTTTAGTGACTCCAGATAGGATCTATTAACTTTGACACACATTTTAACTGTTAAATGTTATTTTTCTATTAAAATTCATAAAGCCAAGGAAAACTTCAATTCAATATAAGCTGAATGTCTTACGTCCCACCTGTCATCTGTACAAAGCATATAATTTCCCTAAAATTATGCAAAAATTAGCTAATTAAGATTTAATTTCCTAATCCTTGCTCAGTTAAACTAGTGACATATGCAAATCACCTGCTGAGCCCTTAAAATTTTTGAAGCAAATGATAAACAAAATTTCTTTTGAATTTAAAAAAATGTAAAGAATACGGTGATCGACACAACACAGTGGTAGATAGTTGGATAAATGCTCACTCTATAGTTTTATTAGAAGCAAAAATTGAACATAGTCACAAAAAGCTGATGATGTACATACATAAACATGTGAATTATAATGTCTCAAGGACCATAAACATATTAGGGCAACAAGAAACTAACAATGGATCTCTAAAAAAAGAACATATTCCAACTCATTTATGAAATTATAAGAATTTCTATAGATTTTCTAAAACATTGAGTCACTGTTTTTTGCCTGAAAAAAAAAATCTTATTCAATGAGAAACAGAAGACTAACTACTACTTTTCAGGGAATTACTTGAAATTACTCAGCAGCACTGAATTTTCTTAAGAAAGAGTCAGCAAATATTAACACAGTTCCTTAAGTCACATGGTTTGTGTCCGTTGTATGGCTTGTAATCTGGACCCAAATTATTCTAGTTGTTTTTTGAAATTATTCTGTGTTAAGGTAGCTGTATTGGTATTGTGTAAAAGTAGATTGAGAAGAAAGATACACTTTGCATGCATGTGTGTGCATTCAAGTCTGTGTAGGGGGGATAAAGATATCCCATACATGAGTTCATATAAATATAATGCTAGCTGATTTTTCAAATGCTATAGTTGAACACACAGAGGGACTAAAGGGAACCATGTTAAGCGCATCTAAAAAATCTTTAGAGAAATTTGTCTATGGAAAAACACTATACCTACTTATATTGTAACATGAAACAATATTGTTTTAAATAGTTGAATATTATATTTTAAGGATCCCAAAATGATATGAAAAGTTCTCATTTGTCTAGTACACAAAATAGAGCAAACACTCTGCCAAATCTTTTGCATATGTTGTTTAGGTACAATTTTGGATTTCTGATCTCCAGAACTATAAATCTATATTGTTTTAAACAACTTAGTTTATGGCAATTTATGACAGAAACAATAGGAAAGAAATATGGTTACTTATTGTCATCATTACTGCTACTATTTATAGAGAACAAAGTCATTTTACAGCTGAACTGCATAAGCTCTATGCTTATCTCTGGAATTGGCTGGTGTCTGGTTTTGACTTCTGGCCATGAAAGGGTAGTGAGATTGGTCATGTTCTTGTTAAAACACTTACAACTTTGACTCAAAGGGTACAAATGCAATTTATGTGTCCAAAGTATTTGTACTCCTGTAATATTCTGAAATAAAATTTAAAAAATTAAAAAAAAAAGAAATTCCACTAGGGACTGCCAGGGTCAGTTTATTTTTGATGGATTAATATGGCACAACTTATTAGATAGCCTGGTTTGGCTACGTGACAAGAGGGGTAGAAAACCCACTGGAAATTTCTGCTTTGAGTTCTTTTGAAGCCAAGATTCACAGCACAGTTCTTGGAGGTTCAGTCTGTACACAAAGGGTTTCCATGTATGAATAAGGATCCTAAGGATCTTAAGCCTGGATGTTTCCCTACCAACGATGTCTTCCTACACTATCTTTCTATTACTATAAATATTCTTTGTCTTTAAATAAAAGCTTTGTATGTGTATACTTGGTGGAGTCTTGAAAATTCTTTCAAATATCCAAATTTGATAAATTATTGTACTGTTATAATATCCTCTGCATGTTCCAACTTTCTAAATTAGGTTCTAGAGATTGCACCAACGATGTCTTGTTACAAGTATTCTTAGATATTTTAAAGAATTTTGTTATGAGACATCCTGTTACTTACACTAGTATATCAGTTTTCACAATTTTATTTCTTAAATGCTTACATTCCCTAAACAATTTCTCTAAATGCATTGTACACTGAACATTGTGTTGAGCAACCTGCAAGAGAATTGATTGAATTAATCCCGAAAATACACACGCACACATACGAATATACATAATCTCACAAAATACAGCTTTCAACATCATTTGCATCATTGGTTTATATTGCATAAGTATAGTTTCTCTTAAATGCTCATTAGAATTCTTCGGAGGACCCTCAAAACAATTGCCAATGTGGCAGATTAGCAAACATGCAAAGAGCCCACTTGCTATGAAGCGCATTTCATGTTATAGTAGCAGAGGGTAATCAACCAGAAATTAATCCTTTTCATGTTGTGACTCATATAACTGTAAAGTGAAATGCGATCTTGACATTGGGAATTAGAGTTGCCTGCAATCATGCAGGAGTAATGCTATTCAAGTGATACCATTTTGTGAGGTTCCAATTAGTTCACACTCTAGGGGGCTTTATGATGACAGAAGCATGAGTCAAACCAATATCAGGGGGTTATCAAAACAGAATTGTTTCAAGGAATCAATCAACTACTCCCTCTTTGCTCATCATTGAGTTTAGATAGCACTCTCCAGAGTTGATTAATATGGAGTCTTGTGAAGGTTTGGCTCTCAGATGTTGAGTCTGGTGATCTTTCATTTTTTTATGCTTCCTCCTATAACACAGGCTCCTTTTATTATCCTGTAATGACCAAGGCATTAAGAATCCCTGCAGGAATAATGATCAGAGGAAGGGAATTGAGTGTACAAGAAGAAGTCGCTAGTTATTAGCCCTCATTGACCATTCATTCTTGAAAAATATGCTCAAAGTCTTATTGCTTTTGAATTAAACAGATGGCAGAAATATCAAATCAAATCAAACCCAAACAAAAACACCTCCCCTTCATTTAAAACTTCTCATGCGTTAAATTATCAGCAAGTTTGATTATACTTGCTACGAACTAGGCTATAGCAGTTACATTAATTCATTTATTAATTCACATGACAAAAATTTAACTGAGTGTTTGGTATATGCCAAGCATTGTGTTGGATGATACTAATACAACATAAATGATAAATCTAGCATTTATAAAACTTTACATATGTTGAGTCTTAAGACTATGATATAAATAGCATTCTTCCTAGAAGTAGAATTGCCTTTCCACTGAATTTACATCTTTCATTAGAAACAAATTTTAAAAATCACTTATTTATTTACGTGGCTGTACATGAAAACATCATTTACAGTAGAGACAAATATAAACATAAAGTTTAAAGACTAATTAAATTATGATGTAATCTATGATAGAATAGTATGCAGCCATCAAAATGCTGTTGTTCAAGAGTATTAATGATAACATCTTCAATATTAAGTGTTCAATTTAGAAACAGCATATCAAATGATTATGACTCCTATTTTAATGGAAAGTACATGTCTAAAAAATGATTTGGAAAAAATAAACAATAGTAATTTAGTATATTCCTAGGGAAAGGATTTGGAAAAAATGAACAACAGTAATTTAGTGTACTAGGGTTTTGAAAGGCAATTTGTTAATAAGCATAAAAATCTTTAAAGATGTCCATATCATTGGACCCAGAAATTTTATGTCATAGGGGTATTATTTACCATTTTGAAAATCAAGAAAAATCTGACTGTAAATGGGTAATGGGTAAAAATGTATGTAGACATTCAAAACAGTGAGTGAATAATTTTAATCACATGAGAAAGACAAATTAGCATAATGGTAAGTGAAACCATCAAAATGTTTTCATCCATGTAGATATATACATGCATGTCAGTAGTATCACCTGAACCTATGACCAAAAATTTAAATATACCCTTGAGATCTGCAGAATCAAAATTAACACTATTTTCATGTCTAGAAGAACAATGAGGTCCTCTCTTAGACAAGAAGATGCAAGATAATTCTGTCAATTTCAAAGTGTTTTACATGTAGGAAGAAGATACTTTAATATTTTAGCCAAGGACATACAAAAGTTAAACAAAATATTTGGCAGACTGAGTGCATTGAAAACTTTTTGTTTAGGTTATGGTCTTGAGCTAAGTAACTTTTGAGTAATATAAGACAAACATATACATAATAAAGCCATTTAGTCAGTAGACTTGCTGGCCTTTTCAATAAATATCTTATTGAAAAAATAATTCTTTGTTCACAAGAGGTAGGCCCTGTGCTGGATTCAGAAAATTTAATTGCAAGTTGCCAATTCTGCGATCAATTTAGCACTTGGCCAAAATGTTCCTCTGGACATATGACCAAGCTTTGTTTCCCCATATGCAAAATGGGAATAACAATACCGCATCAAAGAATTCTTATAAAAGCTTAAAATCAAGTAAAAATGAATATAGTATTTAAAGTCTAAAATGTTATACAAATTAAAAATTATTTTTAATTACAGAAAAATCATAGTGGTAGAAAATACATTTATTATTTTCATGAAACTTAGAATTTAGACAGAGAAACAAAGTATATATTAAGAATATCAACAAAGTAAAAGTGAAAATCAATACATAGTATAGATACAATAAGAAAAAAATGTTAAATTGATTTTCAGGGAAAGAAATATGATTCCATTGTTTAAAATACGATTGAACAAGTACTGTGGTAACTTGAAATATAACACTGAAATGTACTTGAAATGTAACACTGACTTCAGCACATAATAATTTTGAGAAATGCCACAGTGAAGATGAATGTATTAATACATTGATTACCATTGGGTTTGCAGGTAGCTCAGTGGGGTTACAGAGAGCTTCACAATTATGTATGTCCAGGGTTTTGAAGCATGAACAGAGTTTATCAGGCAGGAAAGAGGAGAAGCGGAGAAAGTTTATTTCAGGCAAAGGGAACAACATCTGTAAAGGCAGAGAAGTAAGACATTGCTTGGCATATTTGAGGATTTTTGTGATCCATTTCCCCAGTGCTTCATGTTAAGCAAAGTTCAAAGATGGATTCTGAAACACTGGAGGGTGGATAAATTCCAGAAAAAATAGAGAAGAAGCCTTGGATTGGTGCTCTACACTTTGCTATCTCCATTTTATGGTCATGCATTTTTCTGTTATGTATTAATGTGTTTGTCTATGCAATAAAATATTAATTATGAATCGATATGTTTAAGGTGGAGATGCCATGAAGGTTAGATTGGTTTTTCAGCAAATAATTTTCACTTTAAGTGATGCTACGTGAAGGACAAATAATGCTTTTAATAGAATAGCTATTACAAGTTAACGACTCAATTGTGAGGGATCTCAAAATGACAGCAAACTTTTCCTTTTCAGAACCTGATGACCACATAGTCCCAGATAACTAGTTTTCAAGTTGTATTGCTTCCTTTGCCGTTTTTGGTAGTTTGCTTGTTTTTCCATTGGTGTTTTCCTTAACAGCTTATAGTATAGGCAGAACTGTCTAACAGTGCTTTGAATTCACTGGAGATCAATTAGAAGAAATAGAATCATTGTTTCTGACAGGTGTATAATTGTTCTGACATTAAAAATCACTCAGTAACTCATCTGGAAAAAAAAAAACCCAAAACTAACCTTTGGGAAGAAGTCAACCACAATTTGCTGTTTTAGATTCTATTGCCAATAGCAGCAATTTTATTTTCTTTTGCGTAATGAAGTTATTACTTGTTCAGATACAGATTCTTAAATTTCCCTTGGGAATATCTACAGAAGGAAAATAAATACACATTATTTTAATAGGATTTAAAAATGTGCATTGGGAAGATTAAGTGGTGTCAAATAATAAGTTTACCTCAAAGAAAAGAATAGCGTTGGTAGAGTAGGAAGAATAGGAAGAGAGACCATTTGAGTATTTAACAGCATCAATCTTAGGTGGTCACAGGGCAAAGTTCTCAGATGACGGTAATTGTGTATGTGTGTGTTTAATATTTTCCCTCAAGTTTATTGAGATCTAATCTACATACCCTGCAATTCACCGCTTAAAGCACACTGTAATGCTTTTTTTTTTTTGCATATTCACAGTGTTGTCCAACCATCACCAAAATCTAATTTTAGAACATTTTTGTCCCCCTGAAAGAAATTCCCTGAAAGAAAGCCCCAGGAGTCACTCCCATCCTTCACTCCTCAGCCAACACTAAGCAACCACTAATTTACTTTTTGGAGATTATAAATTTTTAAAAGTGCAGAAAGGTAAAAAATAATGGTAAATTTTTGTAAAGCCTGTATATGAGTCCAACTTCATTCTTTTGCATATGTTTATCCAGCTGTCTAAGTACCAGTTGTTGAAAAGAGAAATCTTTACCCATTCAATAATCTTGATACTTTGTGAAAAAACAATTGATCATAGATATATAGGTTTATTTCTGGACTTTCAATTCTAATCTATTGATCTATATATTTATTCTTATTTCAGTATCATACCATCTTTATTACTGTAGTGTTATAATAAGTTTCGGATTCAGAAAATGTGAGCACTCTAATTTGTTCTCCTTTGTCCAAGTTGTTTTCACTGTTCTTGATCCCTTGCATTTATACACAAATTTTAGAATTATTTTGTCATTTTCTGCCAAAAAGCCAACTGGGGTTCCAATGAGGACTGTGTTGAATCAGCATAGCTGAATTTAGAGAACATTGGCTTCTTATAAGATTAAATCTCCAATCCATGAACATGGGGTGTCTTTCCATTTATTTCAATCTTCTTTACTTTCTTCCAATAATGTTTTGTAGTTTTCAGTGTAAGAGTTTTGTACTTATTTTGTTAAACTTATAACTAAATATTTTTATTACTTTACTGCTATATTTATTGCTAGTATATAGAAATATAATAGATTTTCACATTTTGAGCTTATATCCTTTAACCTTGCTAAAATTGAATATTAGTTCTAATCATCTGTTAGTCAATTATTTTGCATTTTCTCTGTCCATAATTATGTCAAACTCTAATAAGATAGTGTTACTTTTTCCTTTCCAATCTAGATTCCTTTTCTTAAACTTACTTAATTCCCCTTGTTAGAATCACCATTAAAATGCCCAATACAAGAACAGTAGACATGTTTATTTTATTCCTAATGCCAGGAGGGAAAACTTTCAGTCTTTCACAGTTAACTAAGATGGTAGCTGTGGATTTTTTTAGATACCTTTTATCAAGTTGCAGAAGTTTCCCTCTATTCTGAGTTTTTGAGTGTTTTTATAACAAAATGGTAGTGAATTTTGTCAAATGCTCTTTCTGTGGCCATTGAGATACTAATGTGATTTTTTTCATTTATTCTATTAATATATTACATTAATTGATTTTCAGATGCTATACTAACCTTACATTCCTGGAATAAATCCGATTTAGTCATGGTGTATAATTCTTTTATAATAATATATTGCTGGAATTGCTTTTTAGTATTTTCTTGGTAATTTTTTGCATATATATTCATAAAGGATCTTACTTAGTCTTTTTATTTGCTTTTTTGTGATATGTTTGTCTGCTTTTGGTATCAGGGTAACACTGGCCTCACAGAGTGACTTGCAAGATGTTTCCTCTTATATATTTTGAAAGAGTTTGAGAAGAATAGGTACTAATCTTGCTGTAATGTTTTGTAAATTTCACCAGTGAAACTACCTGAGCCTGTGATTTTTCCGTATCGGAGAATTTTTGCTTAAGAATTCGACATCATGAGTTTTTATAGGTCTATTCAGATTATTTTACTTTCTGTTGATGTAATTTCAGTAGTTTGTTTCTTTCTAGGATTTTTTTCATTTTACCCATTATCTAATGTGTGGCATAAAGTTTTTAATAATGTTCTTTTATAAAATAAAAATAATAAGTTATCTTTAGTAGGTAGTTATATCTCCTATTTCATTCTTGACTTTAATAATTTGAGGCTTTTCTCCTTTCTTCCTGGGCAGTGTAGCTGAAAGTTTACTAATCTTGCTGATCTCTTCAGAGAACGAAATTCTTGTTTTATTTTTCCTACTATTGTTCTTTTCTCTATTTCATTTATTTCTATTCTAATCTTTATTATTTTCTCCCTTCGGTTTACTTTCAGTTTATTGTGTCCTGTGTTTAAGTGTCTTAATGGAGAAGGTTAAATTATTGATTTCGGATTTTTTTTAGGCATTTGCAGCTGTAATCTCCCTCTATGTACTGCTTTAGCTGTATGTAACAAGTTTGTTATTTTGTGTCATCACTTTTATTCATCTTAAAGTATTTTTTAACTTCCCTTGTGATTTCTTTTTTGACTACATTTATTTAAAAGAATATTGTTTAGTTTTCACATATTTGAGAATTTCACACATTTCTTAAAATTAATGTTTAATTTCATACAGTTGTGGCTGTAAAACATACTTTGAATAATTTTAATCCTTTTGGATATATTGACATGTGTTTTATGTCCTAAGAAATGGTTTATTTTGGAGAATGTTCTATTTGTACTTGAAAAAAATGTGTAGTTTGCTCTTCTTAGATGGAGGGTTCTACAGGTATTTATTAGCTCTAGGTGTTACGTAGCATTTTTCAAGTTTCGTTTTCCTTATGGATCTTGTGCCTAGATTTTCTATCAAGTATAAAAAATGAGGTATTGATGTTTCCAACTATTATCATGACATTATCCATTTCTCCTTTTAAGTCTATCAGTTTTGTTGCTGGAGAGGTGAGTGAAAATTTTGTATCTTTTTTGTTCCTTACTCAAATAAACTTTGCTCCTACCTACATCCTTTGTGCTATTATTGTCAAATATATTACATTTTATATGTTATAAGCCCAAATTTATAACAAGGTATGCATTATTTCAAACAGTTGCATATAAAATCAGTTAAGAGAAGAAATAAATATTTATGTCAGTTTTTTTTTTTGCAATTATATAAATAGGTGTACTGATGCTTTTTGTTTTTTGAGGTGTATTCAAATTATTGTCTGGAGTCAAATTCATTCAGCCTAAACAAATTCTCTATTAATTCTCGAAATTTTGGTTTATTTACAATGCTTTCGATTTTTGTTCATCAGGGAATGTCTTTTTTATTTTTATTTATTTATTTATTTTATTTCAAAGCGTTATTGGGGTACAAATGCTTTGGTTACATAAATGGCCCTTGCATCACCCAAGTCAGAGCCACATGCATGTCCACACCCCAGGCAGTGCACACCACATCCATAAGCTATGAATTTACCCATCCTCTCCTTCCCCTTCCAACATGCCTGACACCCTATGAATGTTACTTCACATGTACACATTAGTGTCAATCAATTAGTACCAATATAATGGTGAGTACATGTGGTGTTTCTTTTTCCCTTCTTGTGATACCTCACTTAGAAGAACGGGCTCCAGCTCCATCCACGATAATCCAATAGGTAGCTCCCCATTTTTTTTATTGCTGAGTAGTACTTCCTGGTATGCATATACCACAATTTATTAATCCACTCATGTATTGATGGGCATTTGGATTGTTTCCACATCTTTGCAATTGTGAATTGTGGTGCTATAAACATCCAAGCATAGATGTCTTATTTATAAAAGATTTTTTTTTCCTTTGGGTAGATATCCAGTAGTGGGATTGCTGGATCAAATGGTAGTTCTATTCTTAGTTCTTAGAGGTATCTTCATATTACTTTCCATAGAGGTTGTACTAGTTTGCAGTCCCACCAGCGGTGTATGAATATTATATCTCTCCATATCCATGCCAACATTTGTTGTTTTGGGGACTTTTTGATAAAAGCCGTTCTCACTGGAGTTGAGTGATATCTCATTGTGGTTTTTATTTGCATTTTCCTGATGATTCGAGATGTTGAACATTTTTTCATGTTTGTTCGCCATTAGTCTGTTTCTTTTTGAAAAGTTTATGTTTATTTCCTTTGCCCACTATTTAGTGCAATTGTTTGACTTTTTCTTGCTGATTTTTCTGAGTTCTATATAGATTCTAATTATCAGTTCTTGATCAGATGTATAGTGTACAAATATTTTCTTCCATTCTGTAGGTTGTCTATTAGCTCTAATGATTGTTTCCTTGGTTGTGCAGTAACTTTTTAATTTGATCAGGTCCCATTTATTTATTTTCTTGTTGTTGTTGCCATGATTGCTTTTGGGGTCTTCTTCATAAATCCTTTGCCTAGGCCAATGTCTATAAGAGTTTTTCCAGCCTTTTCTTCTAGAATTCTTATGGTTTCACGCCTTAGGTTTAAGTCTGTTATCGAAAGTGAATTGATATTTTGAGAATTGAAAGGTATAGATCTAGTTTCAGTCTTCTACATGTGGCTATCCAATTTTCCTGGCACCATTTATTGAATAGGTATTCTTTTCCCCAGTGTATGTTTTTGTCTATTTTGTCAAAGGTCAGATGGTTTTATGAAGATGAATACTGGGAAGGGTCTCTGGTCTTCTTGGCTGGCCTGTGCTGGTGTGAAACCTCTATCTTATGAACAAGTTGGTGAGATGGTATTCAGATTCAGAGCAAAAGAATTCTTGGCTTTCCACACCTGGAGTAGAGATTCCACTTTACG